>JAMKCH010001444.1:0-170736 GCA_023653785.1 Ophioderma brevispina
TGAGATATGGAGAACACCCCCCAGTGGTGTTGACTCTTGCCCCCTTTTTCTCTTGACCATGAGTATTTATGACATTGTTTGCTTGAACCTCTCTCTTTGCACAAACATCTTCATGTGACATACCTGTAGTCCCATAAGCACACCTTGGTAACCTTGTTTTACCGTGCTTTCTTTTTGCATCATTGTTTCATGGACAATTTTACACCTTGTTGTACACAATTTACATTTGTCATACTTTCATGCACATCCCTAAATGTAGTTGTCTTATCCTGATTGTGGTCACCTGTAATAAGAGACCCACATGTATTGTTATTGTCACTTTTCTGGGCATTTACACACAACTCAGGCCCAACCCTATTATGCCCTATTTGTTGGGGGCCGGGCCGCTCGCGTTTCCCCCCTGTTGTCCACCTGGTGCCGTACATTCTCTTTGATAATGCCCCCACTGTCCACATTGCCAACAGCGAACCTGGTTTCTATCCTTGCGTTCATACTGTCTCTGTGGTTGGGGCCTTTGCTGCTGATGCTGAACTGAGGTGGCGGTACGCTTCTAAGGGTAGGGCACTGAGGGGCAGTGTGATCAGGTGCTGAACAGCTACAACAAACATTCATATTTTGTCCCCCCAGAGCTGTGCATTCTCGTTGATAATGTCCCCATTGTCCACATTGCCAACATCTAACCTGATTTCTGTCCCTGCGATATCGTCTCCGTGGTTGGGACCCTTGTTGCTGTTGCTGAACTTGAGGTGGTGGTACGCTTGAGGTAGGACACTGAAGGGCCATGTGATCAGGTGCTGAACACACCTGGCAAACACTCAAAGTTGCCAATTTGGGACAGGGAGCTGCAATTGAACTCTCTTTAGCTGTGGCATACTGTCTTGCATCCTCCAGAGTTGCTGGTGACATACATAGTACATGTGCCTTAATATCAGGTGACAAACCCTGTACGAATGTGTGTAGGTGTTCCTCTTCTGCAACACCAAAAAAAAAACAATCTCCGACACATTTTCATGATGTCCTGTCCATATGCGTGTACTGACTCTCCATTCCGTTGTCTACGGTCTCTCAGTCGTTGCCGCATTTGGAATCGAAGAGCGGCTGACATTTGGAATTTATCTTCCAAAGCTGCCGTAAAGGCCTCATAGTTATTTAAGATGGCTTCGTCCTCTAAACTCTGTAACCATACCGTTGCCGAATTTGCCAATAAGGCTTTAATGCACGTGAGTCTGCGTTGTTCATTCAGTTGCGCGTGGTCTGCGTATCTGTTGAAACTGTCCAACCACGCCACAACATCTTCATTCGGATGTCCATTAAATTTTGTTGGACGTAGTGTATTGGATGTTGAGTGTCCAACACCATGACCATCTAAGCCTTCCAATACTTGTCGGGAAATATGCACAAAATCTTCCATGATTGTTCACAGGCTATGATAAAAAAATTTCAATCAAAATGCATAAAATACTTGTTCAGTCAAAAACAATGAGATTCAGACTTCGACTAAGACTACTCTCTGACTCTGATATTTCAGTTTTTCACATAATAATGTTCCTTTCCTACTTCATGTTCATCACAGACTTCAGACTCAGTTCCACTGGCACTGCCTATGAAACATACATGATTCGTACATGTATTTTAAATTCCTTCCCAAAGTTTTAAGACACGAGCGTCATGATCAGGTACGATGATGCAAACTTCCCGTGTCAATTGTTAATTGTGACTACAAAAATGTTCAGTTCGATCATTGAAATTCATTGAACGGTGATTGAAGGTGTGAATGTGAAAGGCATTCATTTAACAACAACAGGTCATGACATGTGCCTCCACATGCGATATGCATTTTCAGTTTACATAGCTTTTCCGGCGTACCGAGATCTTACCACAGATTCTCCTACACATGTCACGGTGGATACAGGGAATTAACTCAAAACACTCGCTTGTTAGTTCTTAATCATGTTTTATTAATGTTAAATGGGGAACAAGAGCTTCGCTCCATCAAAACAATCGGCGACCCAAAACTCTCTTCCTTCATGACCTCTTCATGACCTGATGAACTTCCCTAGGACAGGGGAGGGCGCTATTGCACTTACTATCAGAGGGTATCGGGCGTGTCCCGCAACAATTACAACAAACCTGAATTATCTGACAGGGAAGAAATGTTACTCTTGTTAATAATTTGGACAAACTTAGTTAATCATTCTGAAGTACAGAAATAATGGTATTATTCAATGATGAGCTCGATATGTAACCACATCTACAAATTTTCTTTTGGTAATTATTTGGGGAAAAACGGGGTAAAGCAGCTTCGAGACCCGGCCCGAATTTTGACTTTTGTACTAAGCGCCCACTCTAAATGACTTCCGGTAATGTACATTGTAAGCGCCCACCTAAAATTACTTACTAAGCGCCCTGGGCGCTAATAAGGACGAAACGGTAATACAAAATACAGTGGCCTACATGTATGGGATACTCTGAGAACAATACTTTTTTACTTATAAGACCTCACAAAATGAAAATGCATTGCCAGAATCACTGAAAATTGCGGCATAGGTTTATTTTGAAGTTCTCTATAGAACTAGACACAAAAAGACAGAAGTCAATATGATGTCAAAGTTGTCCAATGCCCCTTTAATTTGGTGAGATCATTTTTTTCCATGCAAATACTCCTGAATGCAGGCCTGCCAACCCGTACGATTTTGCCGTATTTTGTCCGTTTTTTGAGTTCTCAAAGTGCCAAAAAACGGATCAATACGTTTTCTGAAAATCTTGAGTGAGAAAAAAAAAGTTAAAAAAAAAAATATTAAGAATAATATATCAAATAAAAAATAACGCAAATGACGTCGGGTGCTCCCTGGAAAGGCAATATCTGAACAATAGATGGCGCTAATCCGGACATCGTTGCCGAGTACAAAGTTCAGATTGTATTACTCGCTGCGTGTTGTTTGTAACGTAGTCATTCGCTATACGAATATTGAATCCCAGGGAGCTGCCATTTTGTATAACATGTGAAAAACATTGAGAAAGTCATTCGGAACGTCAAGATTTTTGAGGAATAATCTCGGAATATTACAGTGCAAGATGCAGAGCCGGTCTTCTAGGAAACAACTATTTTTAGAGGAGTATAGAGAGATATATCCGTGCGTGTCAAAATCGTCTAACTCTAAGGGGCCAACATACGCGTTTTTGCATGGTTTGTCGCACCGATATCAGCGTTGGCTCCGGAGGAAGGAACGACATAAAACGACATGTCAATAAACAGAAACCCAAAGATGAATGAAGAGGCCGAGAAGAAAGCCGTTTCGGGATCACGAAAATTGACGACAAATTTAAGGTCTGAAGACATGAGCGTCATTCGCGCAGAAGTTGAAGTTCTGTTCTCTGACTTCTTGGTAGAACTATGTAGCTTATACGAAAGGCACCCACAGAAAACTAAGTAGGCATATGAGTTTTATTGAATCTTGTTTTGTGTCATGGTGTTATATCAATTATCATGGTCAATTTTTTGTTAATGTGCTAAAAATGACTTCTTTTGACACAATAAAAAGCAAAAAAAAATGTGCTCAAAAGCTTCAAATCCAGGAGCTTCCGGGGGCGCTGCCCCCTGGACCCCACCAGGGGCCCTAAGGCGGGCCCCTGGACCCCACCCGTTAGAGGCTTCGCGGCAAGCCGCTCGCCGTGCGTGCTTTGCACGCACATGAGTATGATTTTCCACTTTCAAAGGTTGGCAGGTATGCTGAATGTTAGGTATAGAATTTTAAAACATTTTATACTTCCATACACGGCATAATTAGCTAATTGGCGCTTTATTTTACAATTTATGTCAGAAAATTTCTGTCCTGACGATTTGTGTCATCTCCGCCACGGACTTCATGAGCACTATGCTTGTAAGGAGAAAATAAAATAGAAACACTGTTTGCTCTCTTGAACTGTGCCAGATTCAACCTCAACACACGGTGAAAAAGTGTCTGTACATGTGGCTAAAATACATAAAAAAGCAAGCTTTTTTGGAACATTACATATGTATGAGTATGCTTAAATTCATTGTAATCTCCAAACGCTCATAGAATCAGCAGATATTATTCTTATCGACTTTTTGCAGATCAGTGGTGAAAATAGAGTAGTGACCATTTGCTATACCCCTGAGCTACCGCGCCAAACATAGTCTCCTGCGCAGCAGGGGTGTCTATTCTTCCAGAATACTGAAATTGTTCCCAGCGATACCATTGTCTGGCCGAATCCTTCCCCAAATTCTTCCCACACTTCAATGCTATCAATGCTACAGCTGCCACCTAATATTTGTTTCCCTTCGTTTACGTTATTGTAATGTAATTTTTCTTTTGTCCTTTTCTGTTCTTTTTTCTTTTTCTTTTTACTTTTTAAAAACTTTTCTTAACAAAACTTGATATTCTTCCCTCAAAAAGAAAAGCTATTCCCCAGCATTTGAGGTAGTGGGGGTGTAATCTCTAAGCACTGATTACCCAATCCTTGACCATGCGGTGTCATTACCATCTGGATGCCCGAACTGTTCCGAGTCTCAGGATGCTTTCAGTTTAGGTCGTGTATAGTGTACACCCCCGCCGGACCTGAAAAGGTGTGCATCTGGGGTGAAGGGGCCAGCAACCCCTCCACCCATGAACTTGTTGCTACGAGTAAGTTAAATAAGCCTCAAATGAATGGATCAACACGGAAACGACATACGCCTGCCCAACGACTACGTGAAACGGATTTGAGTATTCTTGAAGTGAACATCAGAGGTTTACGCTCCAACATTGGTGAGCTCTCCAACTTATGCCACAAACTTCAGCCGTCCATTGTCATCGTGGAAACAGTTTTAGATGCTTCTGTGGAAGATGGAGCTGACTGTATTAACATCCCAGGATACACCCTCAGCTGCCGCAGAGATAGAGCTAGTAAAACTCAAGGAGGTCAAAGCAGAGGAGGTATTGCAGTTGCCTGGAAGGAGTTGCAGTATTCCATGATTGCACCATCGACCCTGAAGACCTGGAGTTGATGTGGCTCTCTGTAACTCTTAGGACACAGAAAGTGCTGATAGCTGTAGTCTACAGACCACCTAGTGCCAACTGTGATGTCATCAGCTACCTTGATACCACCACACTGTCAAAGCTCTCTGTATACAGTGCTCAATCAGTTGTCCTCCTTGGCGACTTCAACGTTCATCACAAGGAATGGCTTGGCAGTCACACAACTGACGCTGCTGGACGCTGCACACTTGAGATGTGCAATACACTTGGCTTGACACAGCTCATCAAAGAACCAACCAGAGAACATCAGATACTTGACTTGGTGATGACTGATCTCGATGCCACCTGTAAGACATTCCCAAGGCTTGGAACATCAGATCACAATCCTGTTCTTACAAAGCTGAATGTGCCTCTACACAGGGACAAACCTTACCAACGCAAAGTTTTGGCAGTATGACAAGGCTGACTTCTGGGAGATGAGAGGTTTTCTGGCATCTACTGATTGGTCTCTAGCTCTTCACTCCGAAGATCCAGAAGAAGCTTGCAATAATATCACTACCATCATCAGTGATGCCATGGAAATCTTCATACCAGGAAAATTTGTGTCCAGGAAGACTGGTGATAAAGTGTGGTTTGATGACAGCTGCAGATGAGCAGCAAAGAAGAAGCGCCGGCTCTTCAGAAAACTGAAAAAGAACAACACCAAGGACAACAAGGCCAAATTTGCTGAAGCTAGAAGGGATTACAATCCTGCTGAAAAGGAAGCCAGGAGGGGATATAACAACAAACTGAAGGAAGAACTTTCAGATGGTAGCCTCAGCAGCAAGAAGTGGTGGAACACTGTTAACACCTTGTCGGGAAAGTCCACCAGAGCTGACATTCCAGTGTTGAAAGACCAGCATCAAGTCTACACCACAGCAAAAGAAAAGGCACAGAAGTTCTGCCAGACCTTTGCCGCTAAGTGTCAGCTTGACAATGCAGAGGAGTCTGCCCCAGAGTGTCCGCTCTCAACAACCAGCTCAATGGAAAGGGTAGCCTTCAAAGCCAAAGATGTGAAGAGGCTTCTGCGGAACCTCCAGCCTGACAAAGCTACCGGCCAGGGATGGCTGGTGCTATAGGGGCAAGTGGGGCACTGCCCCACCAAATTTTTCAAAAGATAGAATATTTAATCCCCAAATATCATATTGTTAACTGTGGGAAAAATACTAATTTTAATGCATTCAGTAGGTCTACATTTATTTTGTTATAAAGCTGGTTTCAGCCACCAAGTTATTCCACCTGTATATGTGTGTCAGAAGACCCTAACAGCACACAGTACTACTACTGCCACTATGGCTTACTGTAAGAGGGGCACCAGGCCTCAGTGCCCCTATTGTAGAATACACAGATGCCCGTGCTTGTGAATCAAACTATTACACTACATGTGGCATTTTCACTGTATCACAGGTGTTTTGATCACCTCTACTCTAATAATGCTATTGCGGCAGAGACTGGTACAGGTGGGGCATTCTGCCAGTTGCCCCTATGGCAAATTGTACATACAAGCCTGAAGGCATGACTCATCAACTCTCACAACTTTCTTTGTAATCTGATCTTATAGGCTCTCTCTCTTTAGCTCTCTTTGGCATAGTGTTTATTCTCTGTGCTACTGTACTGTGGTATAACAAATTGATGTTGAATGGTTTTATTGCTCCCATTGTGAAACAATTTGTCCTTGTCTTTAATTCTTGGTAAAATTGATACAAAGTAGTTATATTCATTCATAGTTATATCCTGCATGCCACTTACTTCCTAATTAATTTGTAGCATTTTCTGAATAGAGGCTATTGGTATCTATTATCGTAATGATGAATTTGGTTGATCATTTGCTGCAGAAAGTTTTCTGCTCATAATCAAGAAAAACTGGAAATTGACAAGTTTGCCCGGTTGAAAAATATACAAGAGCAGATTTTTTTCAAAATGAATTTAAAATGAAATAAGCAAATTTCCCAATCAAATGTTGGCAAAACTGTGCCCCAATTGCACAAGAGTGACTTCAAAAATAAAAAATTTCCAACATCTGAGGGGGGAACATCCCCCTCAGACACCCCCCTGCGGCGCTGTGTGCCGCTTTGCCCCACCAAAATAAAACTTCACCAGCCGCCACTGCTACCGGCCCTGATAACATCCCGGCCAGAGTCCTGAAAGAGTGTAGCGCAGAACTGGCAAGACCACTCTCTTTGCTGTTTCAGCTATGCTTCAACCGAGGAGTGTTTCCAAGTCAATGGAAAACAGCACGTGTCATCCCTATTCACAAGAGAGCCTCAAAGTCTGATCCATCTATGTACCGCCCCATCTCACTGCTTTGCATCATCAGTAAGGTTATGGAGGCAGCCATACATAACCAGCTTCAGAAGTACCTCCTGGGAAATGGTGTCCTTTCACACTGCCAGTTTGGGTTCAGACCACATCACAGCACAGCTGATATCTTAACCATCCTTACCCAACAATGGTCCAACTCCTTGGATAAAGGGAACGAAGTGCGTCTGATAGCCCTCGACATCAAAGGTGCTTTTGACAAGGTCTGGCATAATGGTCTCTGCTCAAAACTCATTGCAAAGGGAGTGCGTGGAAAGCTACTCACCTGGATCAAGAGCTACTTGACAGATCGATCCATCAAAGTTGTCCTATCCGGCCAGTCATCGAGTACTTCTTCCATAAATGCATCTGTCCCTCAGGGATCAATCCTTGGCCCGCTCTTCTTCTCCGTCTTCATCGATGACTTGAGTGACGAGTGTGAAAATCAACTCTACCTCTATGCAGATGATTCAACCTTGTTCTGCGAGATCAAGTCCACCGATGACCCCAAGGCCATCACAGCTAGCCTAACAGAGATTTGGAGAAGATGAGGATCTGGGCAGAGAAGTGGAAGGTAAATTTGAACCATCAAAGTGCAAGGTGATGACTATATCCAAGAAGAGGAATCCAACAAGGCTTGACCTTTGGTTTGGCAGCACAAATTTGGCAGAGAAGGATGAACTGGAGATATTGGGAGTTACAATTGACAGCAAACTGACCTGGACCAAGCATATTTCCAACATTGCATCAAGAGCAGGCCAGAAGCTTGGGGCCCTAAGGAGAGTGGCTCACAAGCTGGATAGAAGAGGTAGAGCAACTGTGTACAAGGCCCAAGTACGAAGTGTAATGGAATACACTTGGATTGCTGGACTCAATTCAAAGGAAGGCGCTTCGAATTATTGGTGTGGATGAAGATGAAGCTAGATAGAACTCAACATCCCATCTCTCCACGAAAGGCGGCAGGTGGCAGCAGCTACAGTCCTGTACAAGATGCACACCAGCGTATGCCCAACTGACCTCCGTGCTCTGCTTCCTCAGCCATATGTTGTCAGGAGAGCCACTCGTTCCAGCCTGTCAATGCCTTGCCATGCTCTTGCAGTGCCTGTCTCCAGAACCGTTTCTACTGGCCGGACTTTCATCCACACGGCAGTACATGTTTGGAATAGCTTGCCAGATAATGTAGTTGGTGACATCGCGGAAAGTGGTGCTACGTCCTTTAGGAGCAGAGTGCATCAGCATCTTATGTCACGCGTCTGAGGCTTCACCCCTGCACTCCAGCTTTCTTGTTGCTGTGAACCACTGATTAGGCCATGGGGATAGCTATCATAGTGCCTTGCTGCCTATGCTAGTTTTTTGTCATTTTTCTTTCCTCGTGGACTATTGTTCACTTTAGCATTTTATGAAAAAAAAAAAAAAGGTGAATAATGGAAGAATAGACACCCCTGCTGCGCAGTTATAGCCGTCCAAATAATTAAGTTGTCATTTCCGTCACTGTCATCTCCATCACATTGCCCTTGATTTTCTCTGTGTCCCAAAAATGTGACGGAGATGACATGCGTGCTTTACCAGACTATAAAAAGAAGAGGCAAAATGATTAAAAAGTGATTGCAAAAAATGTGCCAGACATGGTTTTCCCAATGCTACATAATGTACCGTACATGTTTATCTGTGCGAACTAACATTCAAAGTTACAGATATTAAATTTAAAAGGAGTTTTCAGAACCTTGAAATGTGACACTTACCAGAGAATCGCCCATATATAGATCATATTTACCGAAATTAATGGAACTGAGGCTTAGCATTTCCTTGATTTAATGTTTGTATGAACGTACAAGTGCAAAGTTGTCAATTTCCATGAAAACTCTTCAATTTTGAGATGCACTTAAATTCGCTAAAACTTTACTGATGTTCAATGTTGCAAAGGTTAACAAAGCAATACAAAGCTGCTTTATGCCAAATCTTGTGTTCCAGCGATGACCAAAACTGGTTTTAGAGCCAAATCCTTCCAAAAAATAAGTCAAATTTATGAAGTTTGTCTTTGAAATTCAAATAAAACTTTAATCTGCCAGTGATTCTACATCCAGGTGAGGTGAGTACTCACATCAAATTGTTTTTGACAATTCTTCTCAATGTGAATATGGGGTTCAGCATTTGCCCTGTTTCGGATGTTACAATGTACACTTTGTCCACATTTTACTGGAATATGCCACATGCGCTTTGCAACATTGGAAATATGTACATGTGTAACCTATTTGGCCCATTTCACAGTAATTGCCAACTTTTCTGTCAACCTGGGGGGTCATTTTTTCAAACTTAGTAGTAACAAGCTTTGTTATATGTTTTCAAATGTGCATAAGATAAATTTTAAGGGTATCACAGAGTCATTGCTGCACTTAAAAACAAAGGGAGGAAGTTTACAAATATACACACCATACACGGCTGTTTGAAGTGATTATTTTTTAATTTTGCGAATAAAACATGATGTTTTACCTTGCTTAAGACTTCAACAGTGCACGAAAGTCATTATTTGAATACTTAAAGATACTTCGTTGTTATTTACGCCCTTAATTTCCATTTAAATACTTTTTGTTCTCTTTTACACCTATTTTTCAGCATTTTTAAATATCAAATTGGCCCTTCATGCCCAAATTGAGGGCACTATTTATTATTTCTTAATTATCAGTAATCATGCTTTTAATATCAATTTTTCCTTTCATAATTTGATGAGACATTCTGATAAAAAATTTCTTGTTGTCTTTCATGTCATTTCATCTGTTTTAATGGCGATATATGATTACCTACCCCCTAGAAATTACGAAACATAATTCAGCTTAAAAGCGCCATCTATAGTTCACATTTGATTAAATGAAGCCATTTCTAATACTTCAAACAAGCGTGCATAACATTGAAACTAAGACATGCAAAACTTTTAAGTCCGAATACCGAAAACTCAAAAACTATGGCAGCACAATGGGAATCGATCCCGGTCCTTGAGCTTGGAAGACATCTTCGTTCCGCTTAGCCATGGGGAACATTGATATTATTCTTCCGTGTAATGAACGTACCTATTAGGCCACCATGATTGTTTGTTTGTCTCAAAGCTGCTGTGCATGTTATTAAAAGCATGGGCGTTACTCTTACTTGATTTCCGGAATTTTGTTTTTTCCCCATTTTCTTTTCTTTGGCCCCTCCATTCTTTTCTTTTCTTTTTTATTATTATTTCTAAATGTTAATTAAACAAAATAAATTCCAAAATAATCAGGCCGGAAAAACAAGAAAAATGCAGGGTCATATTAATTATAAGAGAAAAACATGAATGTATGACCAAGGAAATGAGTATTAGGGCCTGAACCTATTACCTGGTCGCGGCCTAGCTGGGGAATCCCTCAGGTTCTGCCAGCCTTCCCCACCACAGCTTTTAGCTCAGTCTTCGTATATTTGCAATGACAAATACACTTATTACTAATGTACTATCAGTGGACACTAAAATGTCATTATTCATTGTTATCCATTCAAAATCTTATACTATGAACACAGAGCTGTCATATTAGCATGACAAAATGGAGGAAAGCTGGGAAAAGCTGCTCAAATTGTTAGCCCAGCTTTCCCCAGCCATGTCCAGCCAAGTTGCGACCATGTAAATAGGTATGGGCCCTTAGGTGAATTGTCAAGCGTGAAGGGGAATGAAAATGACAGTGATATAAGTGATACATGATCCAAAAGAAAATCATTTTAAAAAATCCACATTAGGTAAGGTTTGAAATTTTTAGTGAGCTTCGAGACAATCATTTAAATCATGGTGGCATTACCTTTGAGCATCAGTATTTTAGGCTAGTAGACGGTAAATCAAGGTAGTCCTTTTGTTTATTTATTAACCTGCCCATAGGGCACGGTTATTGCTGTGGTGCTCCTGGTTTGCTGCAAACACTATTGTTTCAATTTTCACAAAATTTGGATATGACCATTGGACCCTCACTTCAAAACTTTTGATCGAAGGAATTTTCCAATTTGGCTCTAGAAAGGTGTGAAAAACTGTCATTTTTGCCATTTTCCAGGAAATGTCATTTAGATGGTACTGAATAGTTTTTGTGTCGTCTGCAATGCAGGGGGCACATAGGGATTACTTTTGTAGTGTATTGATGTATGTCTGTGGTCAACATGTTAACCCTATTCATAATTGACCATTTCTCACAAATGCATGGCCAATTAAGTTCATTATTTATGTTTTGAGAATCTTCATCCTATACCTTTGTACACACTTAAAATGTCAATAAAAGAGTGAATGGGATACATTCTCAAAGAAACAAACGAATACTGGTAAGTGGACACCGATTCGACACCAATTACTTGCGAAATCGGTATCGCGCCTACTATAAACAGCTGAATTCACGGATAACACGCATTCCAGCCAATCGGCTTCTAATCACATATGCGGATACTAGTAAAGTATATATATACCGAATATCCACTATAAACAAGCCTGGAAAAAGTGCGGGAACTGGGAACCTGGTTCCCGGGAAATTTTCATCACTGCCGGGAAATTTTTTAGCAGAGATAAGAGAGAGAGGGAAAGAAAAGGGGAAAGAGAAAAAAAAAAGAAGAAAAGAGAGACGGAGAGAGAAACTGAGAGTGAGAAAACATTCCAAGTGTCTCATTTTTATATTGACATCTGAGACAAACCATGTTCTTGCCAGAGTATTCCTACGAGGCTGCGTACGTTTTTAGTGCCAATCCATTTCAAGTTCACAAAATTGTAAAATCGCCGGGAAAATCGCAGCATGTAAGGAAGGTATTGTTAACCTTTTTATCTGCACCTAAACTCGAGCTTTATTTGCTTGCATTTTATGTAAAGATATTATTGTCTTTTCTTGATTAATTTTGTTCAAGAGTTTCAAGCTTTTTTTTATTGTTATTTGATATTGTTAAATGATAAATAATGTTCCATAGTCCAAATCCAGTCTGGCGGTCCACAAAACATTTTAACCTACGTAGATTCAACCA
Organism: Ophioderma brevispina; assembly: GCA_023653785.1. Classification (NCBI taxonomy): domain Eukaryota; kingdom Metazoa; phylum Echinodermata; class Ophiuroidea; order Amphilepidida; family Ophiodermatidae; genus Ophioderma; species Ophioderma brevispina. The sequence continues at coordinate 12,318 of JAMKCH010001444.1, forward strand.
TGTGTGTTATGTTTAGCGTTGTGGCCCCAATCCCGTACTACTGCCTTTTGGCATCCTTGGCCCGAAATGTCACAGGTCTTGTGCCCCAAGGGCAAAATATTACTACTACCTAAAAAATATGGCGCGGTCCAGGGACCGCTAGTGTCGTCTGCAGTGCCAATGATGTTTAGTCTGCTGTTGTAGTAAGTCAAGCATGCCCAGGTTAATAATGTAACTGAGTTCACAGGAATGACTGGGTGATGCTGGGATTGCTACCAGTTCACAGGAATGACTGGGTGATGCTGGGATTGCTACTTTTTCACAGGGATGACTAGCTGGGATTACTACTTTAAGATTCAGATTCAGATTTTTTTCCATCTCATTGCACAAATGTACATAAGGAGATAGTGTGGAATAGAGTACAGTATGGCAAAATAAATATAACGAAAATATATAATATGCAATTAATTTGATACAAGGTTATACACAAGAATCAGAATAAAGGTAGTAGCAAAAAGTTAATATCAGATAAAAATAATATAAGTAAAGCAGGTCATGTTACAATTCCACATTGCAAAAGAAAATAATGCATATGAGATGTGGATGCACTGGAACGCTAGGAGTGTAGGTAGTGGCACCCATTGTGGCATATAGCCAATGGTTACAATTAAGAAAATACCTTATTTACACATAAATCACTGAAATAAAGGTGCCGACTAAAAGAACACAAAAATAAAAAGGACAAAAAGTTCAAATTTGACCTGGTCCAATGATTAGTCCAATGAGTTGCTTTTTGAGGGTTGCTTTAAACATGGCCAAGGAGGAGGATTGTTTTAGGGAGTCACTCAGTGAATTCCAAACGAGGGCTCCTTGGGTCTTGATGGTATTTTCGGCTAATTTAGTATTGGTATGTCTAATATGGAGATCCTGGGAAGTATAGGTGTCATATGGATGGATGTCTTGTCTAGTGACAATAATGGTCATCAAACAAGTCATATGGGAGTAGGTCATGGAGGTATTTGTACATGAATTCTGCAGTCTGTAAAACGTAAAGGTCATGGATTTTTAGGGTTTTCAGGGACAGGAAGAGAGGGTCAGTATGGGCTAGCCAGATGGAGTTTGTGCATGTCTGTATGATACGCTTTTGCTTCAGAAAAAGTGAATGTAAATGAGAGTTATTTTTATCTGCCCAAATCATAGCACAATAATTAAAGTAAGGGTAAACTAATGTATTGTATAAGGTATTCAAGGCATCAAGAGGAAGGAAAGGTCTAACTTTTCTAAAAATACCATTATATTAAGAGACAATTTTAGATACATGACAAGTATGTGATTTCCAAGAAAAATCATCATCAATTAATATTCCTAAGAATTTAGTTGTTTTCACTTGACCAAGAGAACTATTATCAATGCAAATTTTAATATTTGGAGGGGGGTTCGGGTTATATTTATTTTTAAAAAACATGAAGTTAGTTTTTTTAATGTTGAGTGAAAGTTTATTTAGTTTAAACCAGTTGAAAATATGGTTTAGTTCATTATTTAAAGTTGATTCAAGTGATTTATAATCTTTATCAGAGTAAATAATATTGGTGTCATCAGCAAACATTATGAACTGAAGATTTGGAGAACATTGTGGGAGATCGTTAATGTAAAGTAAAAATAAGAGGGGTCCAAGTATAGAGCCTTGAGGCACGCCGCATAGAATTGAAGAAGTGGAAGAATGGTGTTGGTTAAATTCAACAAATTGTTTTCAAGGTAATTTTCAATCCATGCACTGGCTATACCTCTTATGCCGTAATCTTTAAGTTTATTACTAAGGATTTTATGGTCAAGAGTATCAAAAGCCTTACTGAGATCCAGAAAGATACCCACTGTGCATAGCTTATGATCAAGGGCAGAAGTGATTTTATCATAAAGTTCATTGATGGCCATGTAAGTGGAATGCTAGGTCTAAAACCAAATTGGGCTGGGGTAAGAATACCATGTTTATTAATGAAGGCGATGATTCTATTGTAAACTAATTTTTCGAGAATATTGGACAATGCAGGTAAGATGGAAATAGGCCTATAGTTGTTAAAGGAATGTGTGTCACCAGATTTGAAAATTGGGATTACTCTAGCAACTTTCAGTTGAGATGGGACTATACCGGTGGACATTGAGAGATTAAAGATGTGCATGATAGGTGAGACTTGTTACGGTGTCTCGTGGACGCCAAAGGTCAGAAATACCCTTTAAACACAAACAAATGAGCCTTGTGCACAAATGATCTGAATTTTATAATATAACACTGTTTTAATATGATTTTTATCAATTTGATTGGTTCAAGAATTTGGAATGTCCAAAACACAATTACAAATCAATAATGATTTCAATGTTAAGATTTTACAGTCTTACTTAAAAGTTCACTCAGATGTGACGACTTATGTCCAGAATAAACAGAAGCGTTGCAGTTCAACGATGATATGTCCTCACAGTGAAGACTCCAAAATGATAGCATGCAAAGTTATTATTCCACTATAAATCCATGGGAATCTTCTTTATTAGCAGTCCTGAAGATAACTTCTGTCCAGCAGTTCAAGACGACAAGGTTCTTTAGGGTCCCTCGACGACACAAAATTTCAGCAGCACTAACAAACCAGATTATTCCACGCAAATGTCCGTCTGTCATGAATGTCCATTTTTAGGACCACAAACTGGAATCCTTTTTGATTCCAAAAATTGAAGCCTTTTTGGCTTGAAAGATGACAGCAAACTAGTGAGCCTTTTGCTCCTGTGGAATTTATCAATTGATCCTGGTACCATGTACTGCACCAATCTACCATTTTTTGGAGATTTAATTTAACTACTGGCAATCTTCCATAGGAACTTCACTGCTTATATTATTTCACACTAGTTAGGTTTTTCCCTAATCTAGCTAATAATAACCATTACAGCATCATCATGCATAAACATAGCCTTACACTGTCCAATTACACACAAATGACATCATTAATGACATCATGGGAAACTACCTATTTTGCAATCTGCTGTGTGCAACACACAGCTCACACAATGACTTGGAAAACCCCAAGCTATTTATAGTACCTAGCTCACCTAGCATGATCTCTAAAGCATAAACAACTTGACTCACTTTCTAAATTTAGCATTTTGGGGAATTCCATTTTTTCCTTTCCATAATAAACAAAGTACTTTTCCCGTGAGAAATCCCTTCTCAAGTAAAGTAGAGAAATAAAATAATATTTTTAATCACAAAATGGAGGCTACTATAACAACCTCTCCCTTAAAAGAAAATTTGAATGAAATGAAAATTTTTCAAAATCTGGCTTTATACCTTTAACCATTTTGTGGTTAACTTATACAGTTTGCACAGTGCAAATTTTACACTTTTTATAGTGTTCTTGCATTAATTGCTGCCCTCAGTCTATATTACAATTTGTAATACTATATTTCTGATCAAAATTTAGGCAGCTCTGGACAAGGCATCTGCCAAGACATTTTCTTTTCCTTTGATATGTCTTATGTCCAGATTGTATTCTTGTAGAGTTAAACTCCACCTAATAAGTCTCTGATTTCTATTTTTCATCTTGTGGATGAAAGTCAACGGATTGTGATCCGTGTACACTAGAACTGGGTGCACTGTTGTACTCAAGTACACTTCAAAATTTTGCAATGACAATAGTAATGCAAGACACTCTTTCTCAAAAGTAGTTTTTCTGATGTTTGTCAAACTTCTTAGAGAAGTAGCATACAGGATCTACATCATTTTCATCTGCCTGCATGAGAACTCCACCACAGCCTACATCACTGGCATCAACTGCCAACTTGAATTGTTTCTGAAAGTCTGGCGCAATCAAAACTGGCGCATTCATCAAGATAGTCTTGATTTTCTCAAATGCTTCTTGGCATTCATCTGACCATACAAATTTTGCATTTTTCTTCAGAAGGTTGGTCAGCAGACATGCAATTTCTGAGAAATTTGGACAGTATTTTCTGTAATACCCAACCATACCTAAGAATCTCATGAGATCTCTTTTGCTCTGTGGTGTGGGGAATTTCTCAATTGCTTCAACTTTTGCTGTGATTGGCCTAATTTGCCCTTGTCCTACAACATGTCCCAAGTATGTGACATTTGCATGGCAAAATTCACTTTTCACCAAATTCACAGTCAAACCTGCCTGAGATAATTTCTCAAACAATTGATGGAGCTGTTTCATGTGTTCTTCCCATGTCTGACTGTACACAAGGAGGTCATCCACATAGGCCTCGCAATTCTCTATGTCTGCGACTACTCTGTTCACTAATCTTTGGAATGTTGCGGCAGAATTTTTGAGACCAAATGCCATTCTTTTGTATTGGTATAGGCCGTCGGGTGTACAAAAGGCTGAAATTTCTTTGGCACGGTCAGTGAGGAGAACTTGCCAATACCCTTTAACAAATCAAATTTGCTAACAAATTTGGCATTTCCCAACTCTATCTATGCAATCATCAATTCGTGGAATCGGATATGAGTCGGTTTTGGAACAGAGGTTGACTTTTCGAAAATCTGTGACAAAACGAAGTGTACCGTCAGGTTTGGGAACCAGAATACATGGGGAGCTCCATTCACTATTGCTATGCTCAATTATATCATTGTCTAACATGTATTTCACTTCATTTCTGAGGTGTTGCAATTTGATTGGATTCACCCTATAAGGATGTTGCTTGATCGGCTCTGAATCGCCTACATCAATGTCATGGTTTATGACATGCGTCTCACTGGGTACATCAGGAAATATGCTTTCCCACTTGTGAATTAATTCTTTCAATTCACTTTGTTGACTCTCTGGGAGATGACCTAGTTTCTTGTCTAAATTAGCAAGTATGTCAGAATTTTGCAATTTGACACCATCATTCCCTTTGCTTGCAGTGCTGTCTTTTTCACCAGCTACTGTTTCTGTGATGTCATCATTTGTGTTCTCTAAACTAGCATTGGCAGACACTGTACACACAGGCTTTACTGTGTCATCTCTTTCTTTATACTCTTTGAGCATATTGATGTTGACATAATTGTCGACTTTTACGTCTACCTGGTGTTTGATCACATAGTCAAGGTCTCCCACTTTGTTTTCAATCTCATATGGTCCAGAATACTTGGCTTGCAAAGGGTGCCCTTGTATTGGAAAAAGTGCCAAAACTTTGTCACCTGGTTTGAATACTCTGTTTCTGGCATCTTTGTCATACCATGTTTTCATTTTTGCCTGGCTCTCTTTGAGATTTTCTTTGGCGATTTCAGTGGCTCTCTGGAGCCTGTGTCTGACTTGAGACACATAGTCTAACAAATTCACATCAGGATTTTCACACAACCACTTTTCTTTCAGCAGTTTCAATGGCCCCCTTACTTTGTGACCAAACACCAACTCAAATGGACTAAATCCTAATGACTCTTGTACAGCCTCCCTGGTAGCAAATAACAGGAGATGAACTCCCTCATCCCAATCCCTCTCAAATTCAAAACAATATGTTTTGATCATTGTTTTCAATGTTTGGTGGTACCTCTCTAGGGCCCCCTGGGATTCTGGGTGGTACGCTGAAGAACTGCACTGGGAAATTCCCAACTGGTCCATGACTTGTTGGAACAAACCTGACATGAAATTTGATCCCTGATCTGACTGAATTGATTTTGGAAGGCCTACAAAGGGTGAAAAACTTGGTTAGAGCTTTCACAATATTTTGTGCCCTAATATTTCTCAAATTGGGTATAGCCTCAGGGAATCTTGTGGAGGCACACATGATGGTCAGTAAATACTGGTTTCCTGACTTAGTCTTGGTAGTGGTCCTATGCAATCTATTATGACCCTACTAAATGGCTCATCAAATGCTGGTATTGGTTGCAAGGGAGCAGTAGGAATTTTCTGATTGGGCTTGCCCACCATTTGACATGTGTGACAAGTCTTACAGTACTCAGACACATCTTTTCTGAGTGTAGGCCACCAAAAATGACTCCAAATTCTGTCATGTGTTTTTCTCACACCTAAGTGCCCTGCCATGGGACTATCATGGGCTATGCCTATTACTTCCCTATGGTATACCTTTGGCACTACATGCACAACCTTCCATTCTTCATCTACACGTGCATCAGGTGGTCTCCATTTTCTCATGAGGACACCATTTTGCTTATAGAAGCATACAGGAAAATGCCCTTTCACCTAATTTATAAGTGCTGGGTCATTTTCTTGCTCATTTACCAGCTTGTCATGGCTTAAAGGGTAACTGTTACAGTCCCTAACTTTCTCATGCTCAGTGGCTGGATTTTCATTGTTTACCAGCTTGTCACTTTCTTTGTGCTCAGGGGCTGGATTTTCACTATTTGGGAATTTAGTCTCCCCTGAAGAGGGAAGATGACCTCCAAATTCCTCTAACTTTGAGAGAAACGTATCCTCTAAATTTGGGACCAAGTCATCCTCGTCGCTCTTCCTACGTGTATGAGTATTTTGACTCATCACCTGCTCACTGTTTTTCTTGTGAGGCTTTTCTGGTCATTGACCTAGTTACTGCACATGCTAGGAAAATTTCTATTTCCTCATCAAATTCATCCACTGTACAGGGCACCTGGGAAGCTATGGGATCTGGGAGTACTTTTCCCCCTGCCAAATCATTCCCTAACAACATAGCTACCCCTTTCACTGGGAGTTCTTGTGTAACACCAATTGTGACAGTTCCAGAAACCAAGTCTGATTTCAAATTCATCTTGTGAAGAGGGACACTAATACAATCCATACCTATCTCCTGAATCAATGCACTAGTTCCTGTGGAACTTTCATTATCAAATGGAAGTGCATCTTCCAATATCATAGACTGTGCACAGCACGTATCCCGCATGATTCTAATGGGCTTTGGATCTACACTATTACTTGAAAGTGAAACAAATCCCTCCAAAACAAAAGGCTTAAAGTCATCCCTTACTTTTTCTGTGTCAATTCCCTTTTGTGGGATTTCTTGTTTTTCAACAGAAGAATGAACTTTTGACCCCAAAGTAACTGCACAACCTACTGGTTTTGACTCACTTTTGGCTTCCTCCTTTTTGGGTGGATAACCATGTAGCTCCCAACACCGTGACTTTGTATGCCCTGGCTTTTTACAGTGATTGCATGTGAACTGTGATTTGGGTCCCGTCCCTGGTTTTTGATTTGCACCATTATTTTCTTTGTTCCCTTTTTCTTGGGAACCTGACTGGGATTTCCCTGCCTGTGTGCTACCATGAGACGCTTTGTTAGAACCAGACTTATTTTTGTTACTGTTGAACCTAGTATCTTGGCTAGGCCTACTACTTAGCTTATGCGTCAAAGCATAATCATCTGCCTTTGTGGCTGCTTCATGCATACTATCAATTTTGTTTTCATCCAGATGTGTTTTGATATCTGGATGTAGACATCGTTTGAACTCTTCCACTAACATCAATTCCCTAAGTTGACCAAAATCTTGCCCGACTTCTTTCGAGAGAAGCCAGCGATCAAACATTTGCACCTTTACACGGGCAAATTCAACATGGGTCTGGTCATCTTGTTTTCGACAAGACCTGAATTTTTGTCTATATGCCTCTGGCACCAATTCATATGCTTTGAGCACTGCCTGCTTAACCTGATCATAATCACTACATCTGTCTAATGACATGGCCGAATATATTTCTCGGGCTTTACCAAATGACCAATGAACACTGACTGTAGCAACAAGGTCCAAGATTCCTTGGGCCATTTCAAGCTATTGGCAACTTTCTCAAAGTGTAAGAAGTACTTGTCTACTTCTTTTTCCTGAAACTTTGGAACCAGGCGAATATTTTTCGCCGCATTAAAACCAGAGTGTTTGGAAGAATCTGACGAGCTAGTCTGTTGTTTCAATTTTTCTAACTCTAATTGAGCTTCAAGCTCTTTCTTTTTCATATCCATTTGCATTTGCAATTCCATCTCTTTTTGTTGCATCTCTTTTTGCATTTGCATTTGCAATTTTTCTTTTTCTAATTCAATTTCCTTTTCTTTCTGTTCCTTTTGAATTTGCATTTCCTTTTCTTTTTGCTGCATTTCTTTTTCCTTTTGTTCCATTTCCAACTTTTTCAATTCTGTTTCTAATTTTTCTTTCTGTTGGATTTCTAACTTTTTCAGTTCTAATTCCTTTTGAATTTCAAGCTCTTTCAACTTGACCACATCACTAGTGCCTTGTTCCTGAATTTCCTCTATCTTATCTAGATATGAATCATCCCAAACATCTTCCTGGACTAATTTTTCAATCAAAGAATTTTTGATGACCTGCTTTCTCATAGCATGTTTAGCCTCAAGACCTAAATGCTTGGCTAGTTTCATCAACTCAGGCTTTCTCAGCTCGTCAAACTTCTCCCAAGTTATTTGCCCAATAAACTCTTCTGGATTAAACTCCATTGTGACTGTACTCTACAACACAATATTAACTTGAGCCAAACTACTAGTAGTACATGTAATACACACAAAATTTTGTATGCCAAAATGTGCACAATGTTTACAATATTTTCACACTTTCAATGTGTAAATTCTGAACAATAAGGCTCAAATTTAGCTCAATTCAATTCCCGATGACGAGCCCCCAATTCTGTTACGGTGTCTCGTGGACGCCAAAGGTCAGAAATACCCTTTAAACACAAACAAATGAGCCTTGTGCACAAATGATCTGAATTTTATAATATAACACTGTTTTAATATGATTTTTATCAATTTGATTGGTTCAAGAATTTATTTCACACTAGTTAGGTGTTTCCCTAATCTAGCTAATAATAACCATTACAGCAGCATCATGCATAAACATAGCCTTACACTGTCCAATTAAATTACACACAAATGACATCTTTAATGACATCATGGGAAACTACCTTTTTTGCAATCTGCTGTGTGCAACACACAGCTCACACAATGACTTGGAAAACCCCAAGCTATTTATAGTACCTAGCTCACCTAGCATGATCTCTAAAGCATAAACAACTTGACTCACTTTCTAAATTTAGCATTTTGGGGAATTCCATTTTTCCTTTTCATAATAAACAAAGTACTTTTCCTGTGAGAAATCCCTTCTCAAGTAAAATAGAGAAATAAAATAAAATAATATTTTTAATCACAAAATGGAGGCTACTATAACAGACTATATTAGGCATAATTTGTTTAAGAATGCTTGGACTAAACCATCAATGCCACAACTGTTGCTAGATTTGATTTCAGATGTAATATCCAGCAGTTCCTCTTCAGTGGTAGGTGAGAGAAAAATGCTTTTGGGAGACACACAAGAATTGAATTTACTGGTATTGGTTTTATCTGGTGGAGGTATTTAGCTGCAAGGGTGGGGCCATAGTGGTGAAAAAGTCATTAAATTTATGGGCGATGTCGACAGGGTCTTTAATCTCCAAGCCTTTATCATCAGAAAGTATGAGGAGAGTTGGGGGATTTATTTCTTCCAAGAAGGTTATTTATTTTTTGCCATGTTTTTCTTCATATTATTACGGTTGGTGTCAATCTTTCGGCTGCATATAATTACGTTTAGAATTGCGTAAAAGATTATTTAAAATGTTACGATATTTTTGGTGTAATTTATTTTTTAGTATAAAGAGGTTTAGATCGGTAACTTCTTTAAATATTTTATCTTTAGTATTAATTGATTTAATTAAATCCTGAGCATTATCCAGGGTTTCCTAGGCATTTTAATGTTTTGATAACTGTTACTTTCTTTTATGGGACAATGTATATTAAAGGTGTTAATAATTTCTTCTCTTTTCTCGAGTAGAGGAGTGGGAGCAAGGCGACAAAGGAAACAATGAAAGACATAAATGCCAGTTTCAGGAGATTTGTTCATATACGTTCGCCCCCCAATTGATAGAAGATGAGCCATTGTTAAACCCTTATAATAGTTATCTGGGTTTTAGCTGACGGGCATTTTTTAGTAGAATGATTATAGTTGTCATCAGTGGCGGCGCCAGACCTCTTTTTCTGGGGGTCACGTGGGCAAAGTGAAATTTTGGGGGGGGCAAAGATGAACATTCGGGGGGGGCAAATTATCAAATAACAAGGTAATAGAGAAGGCAAGGTAGGTTGGAGATTTTTAACCAATTTTTGGCCCAAAATCGCGTGATTGTTCCCCCAAAGTTTGGTGATTTTTTGGCTCCAAATCGCCGTTTTTTTGCCAAATCCCTCATTTTTCTTTCGGCCGGGGGGGCAAAGTTTTTTATTTTGTTTTTTTTAGGGGTCAAGAAAAAAATTTTGGGGGGCCAAAATCCCCCCATGCCCCCCACGTGCGCCGCCACTGGTTGTCAGGGATGAACAGTTATTTGTGTCTTTGGTGGAACAGGAACATGTTGAAAACGGACAAGTTCAGAAAGTTCATTACCAGAACACCAGAGCTGGTTTTATCCAGGAGGTCGGTGTTAGGAATATTATCAAGGATTGTAGCATTTGTTTCATTATTCGAGTAGGCCTAGCAATGTGGGGAAAAACCCATTGAAAAAATACAAGATTAACGAAGTCAGTGACTTTTGGATCGGAGTTGCATTTCAGAATATCGAAGTTATAATCACCCATGATGTAACAAGATTTGGTTTCATTGTTTACAATGTTCAAAACACGGGAAAGTTCTTCATGAAAATCGCCAGGGTTGACTGACTCAGGGCGATAAATTATGCCAACAATGATATTTTTATTGTGAATTTTGACTGAAATTAGCGATTTCAATAAATATAGAGTCACAGTCAGGGCAGTTAATCCTAAGGTCGGTCCTAGTCACAAATCAATGTCAGGATGAATAAATAGGGAAACTCCACCCCTGGTACGATTTTCGCGGCCTGAGTTGATTGCAGTGTAGTTGTTAATGTCAATCAGGTTTGAGTCGTAGTCAAAATTAAACCAGGTCTCTGTAAAGCCATAAATGTGAAAATTATGGTCAATGGTAGAAAGGTAATTAGTGACGTCATTGGAATGTTTGTTTAGGCTACAGGCGTTGTAATGGAATAATGAAAGTCGAGGGTCTTTAGAACTGAGCAATCTATTCAGTCCATCAGTAATGTAGTAATCACAATTGGGACTCTGGATATCGTCAATGTTAGTCTTTGTCAGATGTCGAGGAGTGAGGGTTGAGAACACTGTTAAATTGGAATGGGTCAAATTTGGGAACATTCAACAAACAATCAAGTGATTGTGACATGGTGCAAAAACAAGCACCAACAAACAAACAAACCAACAAAAAAGACTTAGAACTAGAATTAAGGAATAAATAAATCAAGCGCTAATCGCTCAATTTCAAATAATATATAGTTATATATAACAAGTGAGCAGAGCTCTCAAGTTAATGGATGATATACAGAAAGTATGGGCAGATGATTAACTGGCCATGGGAAAAGAATGAAACAATCAGATAAAAGGAGTTCCAATACAGTAACTAAATGTAACAAAGATGATTATAGCAGATTACTCGGCATGCACCAAGTCTGTGAAAAATACCACTGATTGTGGCTATAGTGCAAAAGACAAAAAGGATTGGTGAATGCCGAGTAACCAACCCACAAGAGGTTACAAAAGAAAGTAAACTTAATCAAGTTGAGAAACTAAAGAAACATAGTACCCAAAATGTATGAACTTGCCAAAAGGAACTTGCCAAAAGGAATGTCAAGTAAATGTTTAATCATTGAGGCATCGAGGGGTGAAATCGAAGGCAAAATCATAAGATTGGTGCGTGACGTACTGTATAGACACAATGCCAGCAAGGAGAGGAAGACCACAAAATATAATGTAGGTGTAAAAGAAGAGAAAAGTTACGCCTCTATGCCTACAATGCTACAAAGAACTTTATTTTTAATGGCAATTACCAGAAGTAGAGATAAATCAAAAATAATAAATGTTGACTGATAATGAATCATGATTGACTGAGCAGAGATATGTAAATTAAATATTTAAGAGTACACAAATGTATAATACAGAGCAAGAAAGTTTTAGAGAGGAGTAAAGCCAGTTGTATACAGAACTGATGCAATTAATAAGGTACAATGATGACACATCAATACATGGACCGCCCTCCCCCCAAAAGACAAGAAAAGTAGAGCGCACAGATGAGATGAGATGCAAACAAGGCCAAAAATGGGGAGCAGAATTAAGAGCAAGCAGAAAACCTTGGGAAGAAGTTGGGAGGGGGAGCATGGATCAATGTGAGTCATCAGTGTCATTTTAAGGTATGCAGAAAAAGGAAACATATATATTTAATGGGGACTCACTGCAAGTGAAAATAAACAGAAGCACTGAGGATAACTAGAGGATTTAAAGCCAAAAGTGTGAAGAACTAAGAGTGAAAAAGGATACTTTTGGGTCAAAGGTCACAGGGTCATTATAGGTTAACTTGTGCACACATCAGATACTCTTCGGGCCAGAGATTCTTGTGACCAACTATGAACTTAATTGGCCTATGCATTTGCGAGAAATGGCAAATTATTTCACATGTTAAAGATTTTGAAAAAAATGGGGTCAAAGGTCACTAGGGGTCATTAGAGGTCAACTTGTGCACACATCAGATACTCTTCGGGCCAGAGATTCTTGTGACCAAGTATGAACTTATTTGGCCTATGCATTTGTGAGAAATGGCCAATTATTTGACATTTTAAAGATTTTGAAAAAATGAGGTCTAAGGTCACTGGGGTCATTAGAGGTCAACTTGTGCACACTTCAGATGACTCTTTGGTCAGTGGTTTTTGTAACCAAGTATGAACTTAATTGGCCTGTGCATTTGTGAGAAATGGTCAATTATGAATAGGGTTAACATTGTTAACCACAGACAGACATACTTACAGACCACACACACACTACAAAAGCAATCCCTATGTGCCCCCTGCGTTGTACTAGCTTACTCACATTAATGTGGCGTTAAGGGATTTGTGTGGTCTAAAGAGCGGACAAGGATTAAGGGCTCATTAGGGTTAAGGAGGAGCTTAAATGCATGTTGAAGAAGGAAATCCAACAATGCATTGCAATAAAGAGATACTGTACATGTACTAGCTTACTCACATTAATGTGGCGTTAAGGGGTTTGTGTGCTTGGACATTGATTAAGGGCTCATTAGGGTTAAGGAGGAGATTAAATGTACTAATAGGTTCATTAAAGGGAACAAGGGCTCATAAGGGTTAAGGAGGAGCTTAAGGGTACTTATAGGTTCATTAAAGGGATTAAGGGCTCATAAGTGTTAAGGAGGAGCTTAAGGGTACTTATAGGTTCCTTTAAGGGATTAAGGGCTCATAAGTGTTAAGGAGGAGTTAAGGGTAAATATATGTTCATTAAAGGGATTAAGGGCTTATATGGGTTAAGGAGGAGCTTAAGGGTACTTATAGGTTCATTAAGGGGTTAAGGACTCATGTGTTGAGGTGTTCAAGGGTACTTATAGGTTCATTAAAGGGATAAGGAGCTCATTAGGGTTAAGGAGGATCTTAAGGTACTTATAGATTCATTAAAGGATTAAGGGCTCATAAGGGTTAAGGAGGAGCTTAAAGGTACTTATAGGTTCATTAAAGGGATTAAGGGCTCATATGGGTTAAGGAGGAGCTTAAGGGTACTTATAGGTTCATTAAAGGGGTTAAGGACTCATGTGTTGAGGTGTTCAAGGGTACTTATAGGTGCATTAAAGGGATAAGGGGCTCATTAGGGTTAAGGAGGATCTTAAGGGTACTTATAGATTCATTAAAGGGATTAAAGGCTCATAAGGGTTAAGGAGGAGCTTAAGGGTACTTAAGGGCTAATAAGTGTTAAGGAGGAGCTTAAAGGTACTTATAGGTTCATTAAAGGGATTAAGGGCTCATAAGGGTTAAGGAGGGGCTTAAGGGTACTCATAGGTTCATTAAAAGGATGTAGGGCTCATAAGGGTTAAGGAGGAGCTTAAGTGTACTTAAAGGTTCAATAAAGGGATTAAGGGCTCATTAGGGTTAAGGAGGATCTTAAGGGTACTTATAGGTTTATTATTAAAGTGATTAAGGGCTCATAAGTGTTAAGGAAGATCTGAAGGGTACTTATAGGTTCATTAAAGATCTTAAGGGCTCATATGGGTTAAAGAGGAGCTTAAGGGTACTTAAGGGCTAATAAGTGTTAAGGAGGTGCTTTAGGGTATTTAAGGGTGCTAGCATTTCTAATACTTTTAGCGTTGTTGTGAAGAAATTTTATTCGCAACTAAAGCATTTTAATGTGATGCGTCCTTGAAGTGATTGTGATCACCAGATCGTGACCAGATTGGCACGTCATAAAAACCCTTTTGTTAGAGCGAGTTTTCGTGGTGCATGCGAGAGCAAACACTAGCGTAGTCGGACGTGTCCACTCACTGAATCAACATCACTCTTTCAATGCTCCGTTTGCAACACTGAAGATTTGAAGACAAAAGGGTAGGACGAGTACCTCTCTCGTCATCCACAAGTAATGGAGTTAATATAATTAATGTTTACTCCCAGCTCTCGTGATAGTTTTAGACTGTGCTGTTGTTCATCTTTGTGAGACTACCGGTCAGGTACAATTAATAAATGGTTGAAATGTAAATTTTGTGCCGGGTGTTTACTGTTGGTGTGATACCGACCACGTGTGGTAAAAGGCTGAATAAGATAGTCTTAGACATGAGGGAACCACTAGAGGTGAATGAGATTTGTTAGTTCCCCTACCCATCTTTGATCCTCCGGAAAAGTCTCCTTGTTGTGTCAGACCAGTCCATTTCTGGGGAAAACCAAACCAACTGACCGAAATTGAAGACGTGACCAAACTACCGAGCTCTACCGAAGAATTAGATCCTGGTACCTCGCAGCCGAGTTAAAATATTTAGCGAGTCCCGTTCCCATAAATTTCATTATTACAGCGTATTTCTAAGTCTTTTCGCGCACGCTAATGGATTCGCAGTTGTTAACGGGTACGCGCTAGTGGTTCTTATTCTATTCGCGTACACGCACATGTTTGCAGGTGTTTAGGTGTGCGCGCTAGTGTTTCTTAGTATTTTCGTGTACGCGAGTTAAGGGGTTCGCGCTAGTACTTCTAATACTTTAGCGTACGTGCGCGTGTTAGCAGATGTTTAGGGGTGCGCGCTAGTATTTCTAAATCATTTCGCGTACGCACGCGTATTCGCAGGTGTTTAGGTTGCGCGCTAGTATTTATGTCTTTTCGCGTACGTGCGCGTGTTTGCACATGTTAAGGGGTGCGCGCTAATGTTTCTAAATCTTTTCGCGTACTCGCGCGGATTCGCAGTTGTTTAGGGGTTCGCGCTTGTATTTGGAAGTCTTTTCGCGTATAAGCGCGCATTTGCAGGTCTCTACTGGTGCGCGCTAGTGTTTCAAAGGACTCATACAGGAATCTGCTTACCTTCAATCCGATGTTGATATAACAATTTGCATTGTCGTCAGGCAGATGCAAGAACCTCCCATATATATATATATTCTCACATATATATATTCATTTCGATCACCCTATATGGCGACACCTCCCCAAGTGACGTCATACCCACAATCCAACTTCCTCTTTTCGTCTTGGGATTCGGCAAGATCGGTTGGTGGTGAAATTTGTTCCCTAGATTTTGTCGAATTTTGGTCAGATTCGGCTACCTGGTGGCCCGTGAACCTAGTGTAAATCTGTTAAATGTCATTCTTACGTCCCTAGGGTCGTAGTTTTGTCATTTTTCGGTTGCGAAGTCGGTAATTTTTGGACTTAATTTCCGTATTCGCCGCGAGTGTTGTCTAATACACACTCGTGTAATTCACACCCATATCTGGACTAATGCCGTAGGGCGTGTCTGTTGGCGGCACGTTTCTGGATAGTCCTATGTTCTCACTATATACTATCTTATTTATACATGTATGTATGTGTTATATAAATTTTTAACGTGTATATATTTATTACAAATGCTTGTGCTTGTTGTAGTTTAATCAGACTTGGCCGTCGAGGTTCAGGATCCAAGATGGCGACGGTTTGTTTACATGTTATAATTTATGCACGATCATTTGTCTAACAATGGGCGTGCACTTGTGGGTATACTATCTAGTTTCCTTTATGCTTTCTTGCAGCCCTTATGTCAACGAGGTATGACCTTTGATTAAAAGAGTTGTAGGAGTGTTTGGAACTGCTTTTATAGTTATAAATTTTCTATCTAGACTTAGTAAATTTATATTCGGGTATCCCCGCTTTGGCGCGTGCTCAGGCCGGTTTGTGTCCCTTATATGCCATGGCTGTACGTGACTTGTTCGACCAAGTCGCCGTCACGGGACCCACACCCACGCCGTTATACCCACCGGTCTTGCTCCGGAGCGAATAGGTGCGCCGTTCGGTCGGGTTCAGGCAGTGCACCTAGTTGCTCTGGAGTCGGATCGGGGTATATCCTTGGGTTTTCGTCCCCTCGGTAACTTGGACGGTGTAGGGATATTGACCGGTAGCGAGCGGGAGCTCCTCCGCTGCGGTAAGTGGAGGTTCACCCGCCATTACAGAGGCTTTGGACCCGGTGTCTTGTCAGTCGCCCGTGCCTCAGGGGTGCGTTGACTGGCGGGATACTAGGTGTGTGGTCGCCGTGTTCGGTACCCTCCGATTACGATACCACCGCCATAGTGTCCATCGCCGTTACAGGGAGCTCCTCCGCGGCTGTAAGCGGAGGTTCGCCCGCCGTTACGGAGGCTTTGGACCCGGTGTCTTGTCAGTCGCCCGTGCCTCAGGGGTGCGTTTACTGGCAGGATACTAGGCATGTGGTCGCCGTTTTCGGTACCCTCCGATTACGGATACCATCGCCATTGGGTCCACCGCCACCTTTAGGTGGTTGTGTCCGTCTGTGGGGCCGCCAACGGCGGCGCTGTCTCTGGGGCAGCGTCTACCGGTGGCGGTTCCCGCTGCAAGCACCCCGTGCTTCAGCGAAACCCACCCAGCGATGTCTGGGCCCTTCTTCCTCTATTTCTATAGGGCGTTTTACGGGCTTTTACTACGCTGGTCTCGATGCCTTTGGCTTTCATCCTCGCAGGGGTGATGTCAGCTGCAGGCGTGTTGACCCGGGCGAATCTCCTCGGTGTTGATCCATGGTCTGTAATCCCGGATTAGACCAAACAAAGGACCATTCACTGAGGGATTTGCGGGTCGATTTCGAGACAATACCCATTCATCGGCTTTGAATCCCCATTCTTTGGGGATCAGTGTCTCCTTTGACTGGTGTTTTTCTTTAGCGGTATTGGGCCACGCTTTGCCTGTTCAGTACGGGCGATTTTCCGGGCTCAATTACGCTGGCCTCCACTCATACAGCTTTCGCCCCTGCGGGGAGTTTTGGCTGTAACAGTGTTTGGCAATTTCAGCGAGGTGGGGCCGGTGCATTATCCACTCGGCCGGCCCCTTCGCTGGTCACCTCCCAGTGGCCTCAATCCCTTCGGGGATTTTAGCGGTGGATGAGTTTTCTCGGTGAACCCCTGTGTTGATGGGCCGTTGCTAATTTCTCTGCGGAAATTAGTGTTACAGCGGAAATTAGTGTTACAGCGGACCATTTATCACGGGGGTTACGGGTCGAGAAATTTGCGGCGAGTTTAGCCCTACGCATTATCCGTTCTCTACGGGTGATTTGTTGGCTCTTACTACGCTGGTCTCCACCCCAATGGCCTCAGTCCCTGCAGCAGGGATTTCGGCAGGGCAGGTATCATTTCGTTTAAATCCTTTGTGGTGTCGGTCTGTAGCTAAATCTCCTCAAGGGGATTTAGCGATACAATGGACCATTCATCGCGGGTTTTACGAATCGATATGGGAGACAATACCTATATTCACGGGAGTTGAATACCCATTCTTTAGGGATCAACGATTTCTGTGAACGGGGCATTGACTCTGTAGCTCGCCGTTTGTTGGGGATCGAGTCACGGCATCATTGCCGTGCCGTATACCCATCCTTTGCATGCCGTGAAGCCGATCCGCTTGGATTGGCTTGGCAGGAAAAAGGGGGGGGTGTGCGCACGAGCATGCCGTTAGTAACCGGGCGGATGGGGCGTTGGCCAACTAGGTTGGTCTGCCTCTCCCGCTGGGGTTGGCTGGCGTTGTATTGCGACGTGTCGTCAGGGGTCAACCCGGGTTTTGATCGTCTTAAACCGGGTTATGTCAGCTATGCCTCTCTGCCATCACGCTTGGCTTTTCGGCATAATGACCCCCTTTTTTACCTCCAACTCCGGTACCTTTGATCATTGGTCATCGGCGCCGGAGTATACTGTAAAGATGTGTTGGACAATTCATTACAGGTTTGTCCCGTAGGGCATCGCTTTGACCTAGTCAATACGCTGTCTAATGGGACTAATTTGTGGAGGATTGACTAATTTATTTTTGCAGTGTACACTCTTGCGCTCGTCCCTGTTACGGGCGATAGTGTCTGCGGGGGTTGCGATGTGACTGCTTCAGCGGCACACCGTGGTATGTTTCGTATTTTTATTACCGGAGTACATGCCTGTTCATGTACTTGCCTTTTAATAATACGTTGCATACATATAGACCTGTACATCCACGGGACTTTAGGCAACTACCTGTACTCGGGTAGTTTGTCGAGCCACTGTGATGCAGGTCTTCGTCCCTTTTTCGCCCCTATCCCTCCCTGGGATTCGGGCGATGGAAGTGTCCTCGCTCATCGACCCGATTGATATTGGTCTGGTGTTAAGCCGTGGCGCTTTGTTACACAAGGACAATTCTTTAGGGGTTATGATTCGTTGCGGGGAACGAAACCCATTCGCCGGGACTGAACACCCCCCACGGGGTCGGCCCCTGCTGCCTCTGGTCGGCGGTGCTTGCTTGCCAAGCGCTTCCGGGGACGGCGCGCGTTTGGATATTCCTACCACACCGGGATGCTCGGGGTAGCTTATGCCTTCAGTGGCGTTAGCGCCCCCGTAGCTTAATGGTTGTTGCGTCATATCTTTTTATGGTGTCAACCATATTTTGATTCAACTTCCTTTGAGTTGTCTCTCCGGTGTTGGGCTTGACGTTCATCCATTTAAACCGGGTTCTTCGGGGCGGCTTACGTCTTTATTGGGCGTTTGTAACCCCTTAGATAGGCGCATGGTTGTTTCTGAGTTCAGACACCTCCCGGGTCCGAATTCGGATGCGGTATTTTTTAATAAATACGACACCAAC
Source organism: Ophioderma brevispina (assembly GCA_023653785.1). Lineage (NCBI taxonomy): Eukaryota > Metazoa > Echinodermata > Ophiuroidea > Amphilepidida > Ophiodermatidae > Ophioderma > Ophioderma brevispina. The sequence goes on from JAMKCH010001444.1 coordinate 31,406, forward strand.
CATTGCTTTCGAGGCAACTCTAATCGGGTTGTTTCGCCGGTGTGCGATTGATGTCTCCCCTTCTCCCGGGGCGGGCGTACGGGTTCTATCCTGCTACTCCGTCTTGATTCCTTTGGATTTAGTTCTTTTGGTAGAACTACAAATTGGAATCGCTGTTGCTATGATTTTGAATTCATGTCGATAGCGCCTTGTGTTCAATTCATCTTAGCAATGAATGCCGGTGCCTTTCACCGGCGTTTCATGACGATATATGTAGTCAGTATTTTTCCGGTACGGGAGCTGTTTCTTCTTGCCGTTTCCGTCACGTTTTTACGCTCGTGTGCATCACTTCTGATCGCTGTTGGATCGAAGTTCGGATATTCGCTCGCCTTTTGGGCGATGGATACCGTTGATGATACGATTGACGATTAATTTCGTCATTTAGCCTAAATTGTGTGTCGGATTCCGCCATGATTTTATGCCGTGTTCATCGCTTCTGATCGCTGTTGGATCGAAGTTCGGGTATCCGCTCGCCTTCTGGACGATGGATACCTTAGATGAAACGTTAGACGATTAATTTCGTCTTTTTGCTTAAATTCTGTGTCGGAAGACTCGGCCAAGTTTACACCGCCCTGTTATATTTCTATATCGGAAATGTGTCGGGTTTGCGGTCGGCTTTTTATCTCTACTGAGTGTGTGGGGCACGCGCCGCCGGGCCTTGTGTTCGGTCGGCTTAGTGCCCAATCCCCGCGGGGGTCTTTATTCTCACGCTTTATCAGGGATACTCAGCTCTGTATAGGCACTTCACTGGCCACCCACGGCTATCTTTGTTGCCTTTATTTTGATTGACAGGTGTATCTTTTCAATCTCTCCACGTGGGGGTAGATTGTTTTGATTGATAATGAGTCTTTGCGTGCTCAGATGGCATAGACTTATTATTTTTATCATTTGTGCTTTCAATACACATATATTGTTGAAATAGGTATCACTCCAATCTACCGATGTCTGGGTTAGATTGTTCTGATTGATAATTAGTCTTTACTGCCAGAGTTTCTGTACATGGTGGGTTAGACTCATATTTTATCACCTTTTTCAATATATATATTATTTGTAATAGTTTGGCCTGTAGCTGGTCTAACGTTGTACTACAGACTTGACTTATTACAATCCTCTCAGCCTTGTCATAAGGTAAAAGAATCTTCCAGGTTTCCTTGGCTGGTTTTCATAGCATCTTTATACTTTGATGTTCCAGCCTCTTAGGATATGACGAGATGGCGTTTGCCTACGGGGCAAATGTAATTACTCTTTTATCCTTGGACGCAATCCTATTTGCTGCAAATATGCTTTGCTCTAAGGCCTAGCTGGGATTTTGGTCCCACTTAGGGGTTTTCTCTCGTCATGCCTAATTGGGATTCCCATTCGCCGGTTGCACTCTCCTTATTCATTTGGATGATAAGGAGGTGCCATTAGGTACTATGCATTCCGTGCTGCTGCCTTTTTACCCGGCAATATTTCCTTAAACTTTATAGTTCTGGGAATCTATTAGGTTCTTTTACTCTTCCTGGCTACCTCCTGAACAAACCAGTTGTTTAGGTGGGCCTTGGAGTAAATGTTGGAGCTGGTACTGTTGGTCGGGTACTCTCCAGCATTTTATGCTGAGACCTTTTTGTCAGCACCTTTTCAGACGTTTGCTTTAACATTCGTTGGAGGTGGTCACGTCTCAGGGCAACATTGTGTAGTCAGTTCTGGTGCGTGTTCATCTTTGGATGGGCACCGGGTGGCTATTGGGTGTTGCCCCAGAATGGGGTCAATCTTCTGGTTGACATTTTCCATTCTGGTCGGGATACTTGCTTCCTTTGGGTTGCTGCACTATCCTGAAGCTTTACCTCCCCCTTTCCAGTGTAAGCTTCGATTAGAGATGTCGAATCGGAGTGGGCCTAGGTCGGCCTTGCTAGATTCTCTACCTCTTTTTCCTCCACTCCTCACAGCGGTCTCTTTACCCCCTTTGGTCTCAGGTGAGTTTTTCTTTGTTTTTGTCTTTCTTCTTAGGTCCCAGTTGAATGACTCGGGTCCTCCTGTCCCATGCTATGTGGGTTTTCTCGCGTAGTGCTGTAGCCAGCGAGTGTCTGAGGCGTTGGGCTCTTTCTGCCCCTCCTCAGTCTGCGCTCACCCATGGCGCCCCTTCCTCTTGCCAGCCCTTCACAGGCCCAGAGGTTGGCGAGTGGGTCGAATGGCTTGGGCTTGTAGACCCTCATTTTTGGGAGTAGACCTCTCATCTATACACCGTGTGCTTTCGCACGTGAGGTGCTGGCTTTCCTTGTGATGTCTCCTCTACTTACGTCGCTTGTCTAGCCGGTTTTTGCAAAGCCACTCTTTCAGGGGGCTCAGCAAATGTTTTTTTCTGGTAAGCGGAGCGCTTAAGTTTCATGCTATCTGTGTTGGCATGTGAACTTGCGCTGCTCTTACTATTCTTTTCTGAATTGCTTGCAATTCATATTCATTTCGATCCTCTCAATCCGGTATTTCAGTTTTCATCCTGCACCGCCTCCTAGTACCTGTGCTAATCTGGTGATGTTGATGCAAATTGTTATATCAACATCGGATTGAAGGTAAGCAGATTCCTGTATGAGTCATGTAAGAACATTGGTGTTCTAATGACTCGTAAGGAATGCTTGCTTACCTTCTCCGATGTTGATTCCCGGCCCGTCCCGCCCCCTGCAGGATGTTGATCTTGTCGAGGGTAAGGCGAAAAGAGGAAGTTGGATTGTGGGTATGACGAAAAGAGGGGGTGTCGTCATACAGCGTGATCGAAATGAATATATATGTGGGAATATATTATATGGGAGGTTCTTCGAATCGGCACTGCACGACCAATGCAAATGGTTATATACACATCGGAGAACGGGAAGCCCAAGCATTCCTTAGAGTCCAATGAACACCACTGATCTTACATTTTTTCGAAATACGGGAGCATCAATCAAGCTCATAGCTGGTGGGGAGGTGGCCAATATCCAGTACTGCTTTTTGGCATCCTCGGCCCCAAATGTCACAGGTCTTGGGCCCCAGGGGCAAAGTGTTATTACTACCTAAAATATGACTTTAATGTAACAGTATTTTACATGTGCATTATGGGATTGATGCAAGTATACCTACATGTTCCTATTCTTTACTGCATAATACATGTTGAGGAAGAAGGGAATCCCATAATGCATTGCAATAAAGAGATACTGTAATAGCTTACTCACATTAATGTGGCATTACGGGGTTTGAGTGGTCCAAAGAGCGGACAGGGATTAAGGGCTCGCTAGGTTTAAGGACGAGCTTAAATGCATGTTGAAGAAGGGAATCTCACTTATGTATTGATTATTAGTGAGAGTAATAGAAAATAAAGAAACCTATAAATTGGTATATTGACAAAACTGAATGGCCAATTTTCATCAAACAAAAAGGAAATTGCTCAGTGGACAAATCCCCAAATGATTAAGCTATTTTAAAAACAAGGCAGAACCATTTTCTCATGTCATGAAAAAGGGTATCCAACCACCTTAACCCTAACACGTCAGGGGTCGCCCCCGACAACACGTCTGACCAGCAATAGAAAGCAATACGAAAATATCTCCTGAAGTCCCACAAGCAATTGCATGCAATTGTGCTTTCCATTGCCGCTCGGCCGTTCACCCTCCAGCGGAAAAAACGGCGGAATAGCGTTTAAGTCACACCAGCAATTGGCAGCAATTGGTCTCCTGAGGGGAAAGTGTCACACCAGCAACTCCCGGCAGTTGTTTTTCGGCCATCTCCTGAGGGGAAAGCGACCGAAAAGCAATTCAAGGCAATAGCCTTTTTATTCACTTTACTTCCGGGTACGCAAAATTTACCTTGAAACATCTGCTAAATTCAGCCCGTCTCCAGAACCCTGGGGATGGCTTATGAACCCGGGAGTACTTTGGGAGAATAGTGCACGGTGGGATACAAAATGGCGACCTGGCAGTACGGCAAAAATCAGCGGGACGTCCGACAAGCAATAGGAAGCAATAGCTTTACGGGCGTCTCCTGAGGGGTAAGCGACCGAGGTGCAATGGACGGCAATGGGTGTCCTGAGGGGAAAAAGTCACACCAGCAACCGCCGGCAATCATAAAAAGTGAAATATCTCCTGACGTCCGAGGAGCAAAATTCAGCAACTGAGGTAACTTGATTGCTTGTAATTGCTTCTCTGACGTGTTAGGGTTAATGTGATGGATGCAATAACTTTATTACTGAAATATCACAATTAAGTCACAGAAAGTACATTTGACATCCCTTTATAAAATGACAACAAAACAACTTCTGGAGGGAAAATGCTACAGAGTGTGATTTTCATTCGTGACCATGCAGGCCCAATCAGAAGATAACACTTGAACTTGGAATTGTGTCTCTGAAACCTGTTGATTGAAACCTTTCAACTGGAAAGGCTGGGGAATTATCTCCTCAAGTATTTTTACAAATCCCATGCTACAATTTTAATACAAGTTGAGCCAGAAATAAATGTGACCCAGCCTGGGCAAATGAGGCTGTTTGAGGTAAATTTGAAAATAAAGTGATAATAAAATGACTATAATTATCCCTAACGCTACCAAATACCACGAAAAACCACAGTTCATACACTACCCATAGGCCACTCTCTCCCGGGGCTATGAGCGCCAACTACAGATACCCTGGAATATTTAAATTGGGGAGCAAATGGCCCCTGGCCTTGTGGGGAGACACTCGCCTCGCGTGTCGGAGGTCGCGGGGTCAAGTCCCGGGCGCCACAGGCGCCAGTTTTTTCCTTCCCCCTTCATTGGCATCGGAACAAGGAGGATATGAATCTCTTCCAGAGAATTTCTGTTGAAAACTGGAGTAAGCGCTGATGTTTGATGCCATGTGGGTGAGCTATCCCGGGTGTGGAATTTTAAGCCTTTTGTAAGGTGGTAATTTTGTTTTTTTACCTTGTTCTGCTGCTGTTTTCAAATTCATATTTTTTCATGTATTTTCATTAATTTTAGCAATTAAGTGACTTTTGCCCTTCAGAAATTTAATGGTTGCCTTTGGTGCCCTTTTAAAATTTTGAAAAATTGCCTTGGTGCTTTGTGATTTGATAGAAAGTCCAAGGCAATTACTATTTTGCCCTAGTAAGAAAACTGCTGTGCCCCTTCCAGCATCTAATTTGCAGGCTGGTATGAAGATCTCTTTAGGGACACCTCTTGTTTGCTAACATTTTTTCCATGCATGTGGACATTAGTATTCACTTTATGGCAATAGTATTCATTTTATATAAGTAATAGTCTATGTCTTTGTATTTTTCTTGCAGAAAAATGAGAAGAGCAATGAAGAGAAGAGAAGAGAAGAGGTAATAGATTGTTATGGGATGATGATTTACCATATTAACAATAGCAGTAGTTACAAACTATAATCAGAAGTATCAATCACATTGCACTTTTTGATTGTATCTTATGATGAAAATCTTTGCACATCTTTTAAAGGTGATTTGCAATATCCTCTTGTGAGATGCAAACAATTATACTGCTTATATAAACCTATAGTACAAAGTAATCTCTAAACTCCTTTACAAGTCTCGCAATAAATGCCTTCCGTTTGTTAACTTACATAACCACTGTTCATGTATATGTGTAAGAGATTTGTTTTGTTCATGCATCATGCGTTGTCTCTTCATTCGCGCACGATTTTGACTGCGACACTGAGCGTATAAGCGCGTTTGGCAGTAAGGCACGCCAATACTGCGCACGTTATCGATCAGTTTAGTTTGTACTTCTAGGTTCAAGCAGTATAGATTAAGACTATTAAGACTAAGGGCACATACCTATTTACCTGGTTGCAGCTTAGCTGGGGAATCCCTCAGCTTCTGCCAGCCTTCCCCAGCCACAGCTTTTAGCAGCCTTTGTATTTGCAATGACAATTATACTTATTACTTACAATAATATGCTAATTATGTACTCTCAATGGACACTAAAATGTCATTATTCATTGTTATCCACGCAAAATTCTTCTACTATGACACAGAGCTGTCATATTAGCATGACAAATGGAGAAAAGCTGGGAAAAGCTGCTCAAATTTGTTAACCCAGCTTTCCCCAGCCTTCCCCCAGCCAAGCTGCGACCCTGTAAATAGGTATATGGGGCCCTAAACATACATTGTAATGTTCCCTGGAAACATTTAGTCTCGTTCCCAGGACTTGGAGGGTGTCCTGCGGAATGTATACTCGCGAATACTCACCACACCAAGTCTGGAGGCTTTCGTTAAGAACTCGTCGCTGATTGGTTGAAAACGTCTCAGGATCTTGAGACGGCAATGATTGGCTAGTCTCTCAACTACGTCATATGAGTCACCTACAATTGGTCGTCCAAGAACCTTAACTGACCGGTAGAGTAGATTTAAAAATCATATCTTAAAATGAGATGACTTTGTACTAAAAACAGCAAGTAGAGTAATTACTACAAAAGATGTTATGCCGTAGTATTGATTTCAGCAACTTATCACAGGCTCTGACTTGAATTTGAGTTTAATTAACTGCACATCATAAACAAGTAGCGGTCAGCTCATTTGAAGCAGCCAATCACAGCAGTCCTTTTGACGATCACGGCTCCAGGCGTACTAAAATAGCTGGCTAATCAGCGATCAACCTGAATCAAAGGCCGCCAGACTTCTTGGGTGAGTATTCGCAGTATACGTGCCGTAGGACACCCACCAAGTCCTGGGCACGAGACTATGGAAACATTATACTCTTGTCAAATCATCCCAGATTATTATGTGAAAAGAAACCCCTTACCTCTTACCCCTTACCATTTGCTGGACCACATACTCTCGTTAAAACCTGTTTATGAGGTTATGTTTTAATTTAGGGGTCAATGTCAATAGGAATCCACACAATTTCCTTTTTGGGATACTTTCAAGAGTTGCAAAATGGAGGGGAATAACTTTTCTGCTGTGGGTAAATATGTTTATTTCTAGGTAAGCTTTATATTATAGATGTTACCCACCAGACAGAAAAGAAAGCAACAGATGCGTACCAAAGTAATCGGTCCAGGGGGGCAAAATTTGATTTGATTTGCTCAAACGACTTTTGAATGGAAATCGCATGCACACTTAGGGCGCAAAAATAGCCCCAATTTGCATAAATTTGGCCAGAATTTTGGCTACAATTAGTTGAAATTGCCCTAAAAGTGGGATGAAAATGTAAATTTTGGTCCATTCTGTCCCAATTTTTCGAACCAGAGGGGACAACTTCCCCCCCCCCCCGGCTCCAGTCAGTATGCCACTGGTAAGCAAGATCTCACAAAAATGCTTTTGGCGCATGTCTGTACCATATCGAAGTTTACTGCCAACTAATTTAAACTTCCAACCAAATATTACTTTTGTTTGGTACAGTGAATCAATGATTGGTACACTATTCGTTACTTGCACGGTTCGCCATAAGCAAGTAGAGCCTTGAACTGGCAGTTGAATATAGTGAAAGTGATACAAACAATGTGGTCACCTCTTGCGGGGTCAGTGGCTTTATGTAAAGAGAATCAAACTGTCATGCAATGGTCCCATTCATAAATTTCCTGCCAGTTTGAGGCTCTCTTGCATATGGCAAAACCGTGGAAGTAGCCAATTGAGGACTCAAAACATATCCATCCAAAATGTTTCCAAACCACTCCTCACCCAATCCTTCCCGACAGAATGTATTATGCCAATAATTGAAAGCTTGACCTACTTCCTGGGAAAATGCTCTGCCCTGACTGACCATGCTAAAACGATAGACCTTCAAAACCATCCATGCATAACCAAGCAACTGAAATAAAGATTGACTGCAGTCTCTTTCTCTGTGATAAATCAGTTCATTGTTACATCAATAAACCACACTATCAACTGCCAGTACAAGTGCAATTTATAAATCGTACAAATAAAAGTGAAGACAAAGCAGCAACAGTTTCAAAATTAGAACCTAGTGATTTGGGTCCACCTTGCTACACTCTGTCCACCTAGAAGGATGGAGTAATCGATAAACTTTACAAATCTCATAATAGACGCCTTTATTCGTTAACCTACATAACCAATATTTTTATAGACATACGGCATTGTTAGACAAACTGACTTCTGGTTGAAATTGGATGACCCTTGGATGACCTTTGACCTCGGTATTCTAGGCCACGGAACTCTATATAACCTGGAAGCGTGTCGCCTGTGTTGCAGAATAGCACCACAGCGTAACCCATAGACTTGGCATAGACTTAGCAGGAGGCCCTTACCGTTCTCCTTTTGTCCGAGTAAACAATAAAATGTGATTAATCCACTTTACTGTCTAATATGGCAAATGAACTTCAAACTTGGCAGGATGATCAAATATAATGAAGTCATGTGCCGTAAGCTTTTTGTACAGGTTATTAATATTAAAGAGCTCATTTGCATATTTTCAACAAAATGTGATTAATCCACTCCAAACCATATAGCCAATTACCTTCACCCTTGGCAGGATGATCAAATATGATGAGGTCATGTGCTACATATTTTTTGGACAGGTTATTGATATCATGTGCTCATTTGCATATTTTCAATTAAATGTGATTAATCCACTCTACTGTCTAATCCATAAAGCCAATAAACTTCAAACTTGGCAGATTGATCAAATATGAAAGTCTTTTTTTTTTTAGTAACCAGTATGTTCTTATAGTTAAGCAGTTCAGCAAATATCACTTACATATTTCTGCTCAAAATAAAAGAAATTAGTTGTGGGGGCCATTTTAATCACACACCATGTAATTCTTGTTTGAAAATTGGCTAAAACTGATTTACCTCTGTATGTTTGTAGTTCACAAACCCATGCAACAACTATGAACATACTATTACACAAAGTTGCAAACCTCTTCCTTTTCAAGATATGCAACTCAAGTGTGTTGGATGTGACAAAATGTGTTGGATGTGACTGATGAGAATGGAAAATGTCATGTTGATGAATCCAAGCCATTTAACAATGGTTGTCAAAACTTTTATAGTAAATAATAAAGGGAAAGTACTCTTGGAGAGTATGTAACACAATATAGAACTTACTTCATAAAGACAACAGGTCTTCTGCCAAAAGTGTTGGACGTGACAAAATTGTGAACGGAAAATTGTGGACAAGATTTCGAGTAACTATATCCAAGTTAATTCGACACTGTAGGACCAGTCATATAATTTTGTGTGGACATTATCTTGAAGGATTGTCTTTGTAAATGATACAATAAAATGCCACAGATATCCACCCTAGGAGTGAGGATGTAATTGAATAAATTGCTATTTTAAAATGTGAATGGAAAATGTCACATCCAACACTCAATTTTGATTGCTCCATTTTTTTTAGCTCTCTCCTACACTTATTTTCACATGGTAACCATAACCGATATGTGGTATGCATGTGTCAGGGCTACCGCCAAATTCGGCATCCTATTTACTCACGCAAGTAGTATTGGTTGCAGCTCCATTTTCATCACTTCTGTAATCAGTCTCAACACAAATGTAGGCAAAAAAGTCATCCTTATTGTGTAAACATTGTTCATATTCACCTTCCCTGAAAATCATTGGGGTCATGTTGAAGCCTTCACGTGGCGGCCCTGTTAATGTCACATTACCCGTGAAGACCCACCCTCAATTTTAGGCGGCTGAGCTACTCACAGAGGAACTTTCCTTATGGCAAGCACCAAAGTCTGTATCCTGCAGCTGAACGTTGAGGGTCTTACCCATGCCAAGCGCAATATCATCTTACAGCTCTCCAGGGAGAACGGAGTGAATATCATCCTCCTCCAAGAAACTCACTGTGAATCTGAAGAGAAGCTGCAAATCGAAGGTTTTGACCTTATTTGCTTCGTTCCGCACAACAAGCATGGGATCGCTTCCTATGTGAAGCAAGGCATACAAGTGAGATCAACCCTGCAATCTTCAATGAATTTGCTGATCCAGTGGATATTTTGAAGCAATGGGAACCCACTTCATCAACATCTATAAGCCACCACCAGCTGAGGCAGACTTCAACTCCCTTCCAGCAGTTCAGCGGAGCTCCTTCGTCTGCGGAGATTTCAACTGTAGAAATACAGCGTGGGGATACTCCAACATTGACAAGAATGGCAAAGCAGCTCTTGAATGGATTGAAGCCCAAGACCTCCAACTGCTGTTTGATAGTAAGGATCCACCTACTTTCTACTCAAGCAGTCATGGGACATGGACCTGTCCCGACCTGTCAACAGTCACCAGATTCCCTAGATCAGGTCATTGCCCTATCCTGGGGTCCGTTCCCCAAACACGTGCGTAACCCTATGTGTATACTAACTCATGCGTATGTCCTACATAACAGACCTTTTCATACCAGTTACACAGTGCTTTGGACAAATTGTTCCACTCAGGCATGACATAGTATGCACGTAGATTTACGACTGAGTTTCGGGAACGGACCCCTGGTCACCAGTGACATCAAGGTCACAATCTCCAGCCTCTACAGAAAGAGATGGAATTTCAGGAAAGCCAACTGGTCCAAGTTCAAACAACTCACCAGTGAACTGTCATCCAAGCTGCCAGACCCGACTTCATCTAACATCAACAATGCATATTCTGATTTCTGCTCAATGCTCCACCAAGCAGCTAAACATTCCATTCCAAGAGGCAGAAGGAATCCCTATACCCCCTGTTGGGACAAGGAATGCGACGAGTTGTACAAAGTGTATTGTAATACCAACTGCGATACTGAGAGAATAGAAAAGGGCAACCAGCTACTGGATCTGCTTGGCCAAAAGAGACGCACCAGATGGGAGGAGGAGATATCCAATATCAACTTTACCCACTCAAGCCGTAAGGCCTGGAACACCATCAACAAGCTCACAGGGCGTAGCTGTCCAGCCAAGCAGTGTCCTGTCTCTGCAAATTCCATTGCTTCAGTACTTGTCAACAATGGAAAGTGGCAAGACCACACTCCACAAGCAAAAGCCCACGCTCGTGCTGTTAATGAAGAGATTAAACAGCTCCTACAAACCTCTCCACCGTCAAGCCCCATGTCCCAACCATTCACCTACGATGAGATCACCAAAGCAATTAAAGTTCTCAAGAATGGGAAAGCTCCTGGCAACGACAACATCCATACAGAATTCTTGAAGAATATGGCACCTGAAGCTGTGCGATGGCTCCAACTCTTCCTCTCTACTTGCATGGGAACGTCAACTATCCCCTCAAGATGGAAGACTTCAAAGGTCATTGCAATCCTGAAGCCCAAGAAACCAGCAAATGAGCCCAAGAGTTACAGACCCATCTCGCTGCTATCTCACATCTATAAGCTGCTTGAGAGACTGATACTCGGTAGGATCAATGATACGGTCGAGGCAAATCTACCCCGTACCCAAGCTGGATTCCGAAGAGGTAAATCAACAACTGATCAGATAGTAAGACTAGTTAACGACATCGAGACAGCCTTCCAGAAGAAGCAGAAGTTTGGAGCAGTCTTCATAGATCTAACTGCTGCGTATGATACAGTCTGGCATCGCGGTCTCTACCTCAAGCTACTTAAAATCTTCCCTGATGTCAAGCTTGTCAAGTTCATTATGCTGCTCATCCAAGACAGATCTTTCGTCCTGGAGACATCAAATGGGCAACGCAGTAGAAAGCGCAAACTTCGGAATGGTGTCCCACAAGGTTCTGTCCTGGCACCCAGTCTTTTCAACATTTACGTCTCAGATATGCCAAAGGGAGATTGTTCGCAGTACTCCTACGCAGACGATACGGCACTTGAAATAGCTGCTGATTCCTTTGAGGCCTTAGAAACAGTGTTGCAGAAAGACCTAATCACTGTAAGCCAATTCTTCCACCGGTGGCACTTGAAACTCAGCAAACCCAAGACCGTCAGCTCTGTTTTTCACCTTGCAAATCGATGCGCAAAAAGAGAACTTAACATCACTTTAGATGGAGAAAAAACTGTCACATGACCCAACTCCGAAGTACCTTGGTGTCACATTGGGACCGCAGCCTTACTTTCAATCAACATACCAAGGCAGTCGCTGCAAGACGCAGTCTCGTGTCAAACTCCTCAGAAGACTCGCAGGAACTGGATGGGGGCATCTTTCGACCCCTTAAACACACATAACTGTTGCTTTGGCATACTCAACTGCAAAATGAAATGCTGCACCAGTATGGAGTCACAGTACATTCACACAAGATTGATGTCGTTCTGAATGATGCAATGAGACTTGTTAGTGGTTGCCTCTTGGCGACGCCTGTAGAATATCTTCCAATTCTGTCTCGCACAGCTCCTACAAACCTTAGGAGGAACCTCCAGACGGTCAAGCTCGCCAAGAAGTGTGATGAACCTGGTAGCCTAATCCCCCCACCAACATCCTTTGAGGATCAGAGAATTCCACAGAATCGCTTTGCTACCCAATCCATGACACTGCAGTCGCAGTATCCCTATCGATCATCCTGGATCAATGACAGATGGTCTGAGCAATGGTCATCCTCTACCTTGAACCTAAAGCAGTTTGTGGACAGCCCATCTAGCAAGCCCAAAGGCTGTGACCTTGATAGGAAAGCATGGGTCAACCTCAACAGACTCAGAACTGGTGTTGGTCGTACAAAGAACTTCCTTCACAAGATCGGTGTGGAACTTTCACCAAACTGCGTTTGTGGAGAGCCACAAACCATTAGTCACATCATAGATGACTGTGAGGTCTATAAGTCCCCAAGAGGAATTCCAGGCCTGATCAACCTGGACGATGAAACTATCAGCTGGTTAAAGATGGATCTTCCACTGTGATTTTGGACTTACACACACGAACGAACGAACGATCGCTGAAAATGTCAGAACGTGCCTTAATCGACACTCCTCAGCACCGCACAATAACTTATCCATCCATTAATTTTATGATGATAATTGCGTGTTCATGTTGTTATGGGGGATTCCCCCAAATGACATCATGGTAACATGGCATAAGCTCATCATTTGTCAACGAAACATTGAAGAAAGCTTACAAAACGGGAATGTAAGACGATATCTTGAACTTACTGACACTACAGTAGCCTGACCCTTAAAATTTTACCTTTTCTAATTGGGAATGGGAATATTAGTGGCTTTTTAATCATTGAATCACAACAAATTACACATTTTCAGGGATTTATCTAAAAGATTAGCCCAGCACTAACCCCAGAGAAATTTATGAATGAACCACCCAAACTCCACCTACCTATTCCGGAGCTGTTTATGAAACATTTCGAATGGCGATTTCGGCCCCCCCAAAATGCCTCAATCGGAAGCGCCCGGTCGTCTCCAGTATGGTTTTGCGCACATGGAAATGCACACGGACAGTGTGACGGGTTTCCGTATTTGTTGTGCAGGCATTAATCGTAGTAAATGTCATTCGAAGATTATAGTCAATTGCTTACTTGTGTTACAGCCTATTGAATAATTTTGGAGTGTGTGACATGCATTTGGTTCCAAATTGTATGCAAACCCTGCTTTCTGACGTTAAGTAAATGAAATATATCGGTAAAAAGACCAAATAAAACATGTGGCAGGACACGTTGTTTTCTTTGTGTTTTCCGACAGGTATTAACATGAATGGAACATACCATTGCATTCATAGGTGTGAGAGAGTGGCATTTGAGGTAAAACAAATGGAGAGAGCAACATAACAGATTTTTTGGCTTGAATGTTTTGTATTCTTTCACTATTAAGAATGAAGAATTATTATTTGTTTATGAGTATCTTTTCTTTCTGCCGTTACTTTTTATAATACGCTATCTAACCGGGCCCCTCACCCAGATATTATGAGAATCACATTATGCTCTGGTATAATCAATTCATCCACTGATGAACAGTGTTGGAGCGAGTCCGGACTCATGAGTCTGAAGCCGAGTCCGAGTCCATCAGCGTCGAGTCCGAGTACGAGTCCATCGGACCCGAGTGCGAGTCCGGAAGGTCTGAGTCCGGAGTCCACGGGGCCCGAGTCCGAGTCCGAGTCTGAGTCCGGCATATCTGAGTCTGAGTCAGAGTCCGGCAGGTCTGAGTCCGAGTCCGAGTCCAGAGTCCGGGCTTGAGTCCCAAATCGACAGAGTCCAATTGAATCATAACTTTGGCTATGCATAATATTCCTATCAGACCTTTCCTCAAATTTAGTGGGTTATATTAAAAGGTTTTATAGTTAAGGACAGTGTAAGACAATGATATGGCACCAGTTTGATGTTTTTCTGCAACTACAACCAACTAGATTCTTGCCATTTTACATTATTTTCAACTAGATTTAAAGGTGGGTGACCAGATCATGGGCCAATTTTTCACATGATGTTTCCTCCTTCACATATTACCAAAACATCTAATTACAAATTTTAGGTTAATAGGTCCAGCTGTTTGGATAACAGAAGCATAAATGTGTACCAAATTGGTTCATAGGACAGTATGTGTGAGCTGCTGTGGTCTGCCATCACATTTGGGATGTTTTTGTTCATATCATCAAAGAAAACATTTCACAGGCCTTACATTTCACTGGGGTAAAGCAAAAAAAAAAAAAGAATTTTCTTCCAATACCAAAATTTCAATTTCGAAGGGGGGAAATTCGTGGGGGAGGGGGGATCAGGTCACCCACCTTTAACTAAATTCAGACCACTTAAATAGTGCTATTTTAAAAATTAGTTACTATTTTCAAATAACATTTAGGGTCTAATATGCATTACCATGTTAACTGATCACTGTCCAAATTACCAGAAAATAGCGCATGTACCTGACATGATTGACTATGTTGTATTCAGTCACATATTAAGCCTATTTTGTATCTAAAATACCAAAATTATATTTTAAAATTCTCATGAAAGAGGCATTTCTAAATATCATCAAATCTAACATGTTTTATTTTCAAATCTAACATGTTTCAATTTCAAGCTTTTATTTGAAAATTCAATTATCTATATTGATCAAGTTTGATGTTAACCTATGTGCGGTTTATATAATGTGTGTCCCATAATTGGGAAATATTTTCACATACAAAATAAATATTATGTACGAATCTAGATAGCTCTAGTTCAACAAAACTGTAAGGTTGTGTAGGGTGTAGCCTGTAGGCCACCCACGTCAAATACTTGTTTGGTGGACTGTGTATTCTGGCATTTATCATGCAGGTTCACACTTTGTGGGACTGCGTGGTATGCAGAGGTGTACATGTAATTACCCTTGTAGCTGTGTGAAGTTTTGTGAGTCTGGCTAGACTTTACACTGAAGGATTTTGTAAGTTGTAGTACTTTGAATGAAAACATTGCTAGGGAGTTAGGGATGATGACAATAATATTAATAATAACAGTACTAATATCAATAATAATAATAAATGATGATGATGATAATGATGAGAACGCATCCATCCCTTATGAAGATATAAATCAATGAAAATTTATTTTCAAATTTTAACCCTTCAGCTTTGAACAAAGTGAAATTATGATTAATCACCACAGCTACTCTGAAGAAGACAAAAGTGAAAAAGAAGAATCTGAATCTGAAACATGAAAAAGAATGACTTTTGAAATAACTGTGAAATTGAATATAAACAAAAAAAATGTTTGTGCAATAATTAAAAAATAAAAGCATGTTTGTGCTGTAATAACTATGGTAATAAAAGTTCATGAAGTAACATTTCATGCAGGCTAGCTCACACATTTTCAATGATTTTTTTTTCCATTAAAGAGACACTGGCACATTTTGAAAAGAGTGCACTCTCAAAATTTTTCAAACGCATATTTTTGCATGTTTGCAATGCTTTTATATGCATTAACTCTCACCTGAAATGATTAAGACCAAATCAAAACCTTTAGGTGTAAATGGAATGATTTTGTAATAAAACCACTCCGGAGTGGTTTTATTCAGAAAACCTAGGTTCATAGTGTTAAACCATAAGAAAATACACATTAGAGATGATCCCCTTTGTATGCACGCCATTGGACTGAACCGTCACTATTAATAGAATTAATATAGAATCAATCCATGATGTTTATGTAATAAGTGAATGTTAACATATTTGGTGATAACAAAATTACAATGTATTTGCAATAAAGGCCAAAATCATGGGAAGTCTTTGGCATCATAAGGCCAAACAAAAAAAAAATGGTTTGTCTCAAAGCTGACGCGCGTGTTTGTAAATTTCGCGATAAATTAAAAAAAAGTTATGCGGAACTTTTTTTATTTTTTTTTTCAAAAAAAAAATCGTGGAACTCCGACTTATTTTGGCAAATAAATTGTTTACCAAAGTGAGGAGGAAGAAAAATGATATTAGAAAAAATGTAAAATCAACGTTCAGCCCATGATACCTCCGCCGTATTGTATCGTGTGTCTTATCGTGTGTTTTGAACAGAAGAACTTTGATATTTTATGGGTGGGCGCATAGATTAGGACTTAAAAAAGAAAATAAAAAATCCGCGTACCGCATCACTTTTCAAGCCACTCATCAGCTTTGAGACAAACTATATATTTTTTTTGGCCTAATATGACTTTTGTGTACTATGATACAGCATTGTTGTGTTTAAAAATGTGTTTTTTGTTCTTCCTAGGTCTAAGTCAATCATTTGAGAGCAAATTGAAAGAATTTTATATTTTGTTGAAAATGAGCCTGTGCCTCTTTAAGTTGTAATTTACCATGTCAACTTTTTACCGGACTCAGCCGGACTCATCTTGAGTCCGAGTCCACTGGGGTTGAGTCCGAGTCCGAGTCCAGCAGGTCTGAGTCCGAGTCCACGGGGCCCCGAGTCCAAGTCCGAGTCCGAATCCACAAAGCACGAGTCCGAGTCTGAGTCCGAGTCCGGACTCGGACTCGGACTCACCTATTGAGTCCGAGTCCGGACTCGCTCCAACACTGCTGATGAATACCTCTTATGCTTTTGCACAAACACAATAAATAACATATTCAAGTGCATCATGGTCCCGTTCGTACAAATGCACATTACATCCTAATAAAAGTTGCAGAGTACAAAACTGAAAGAGTTGTATAGTTTTACAAATATGATAGCAGGACTAAGATATATAATGTAAGTAACACATGTTTTTAAAGACATTGGCATGCCATGCTTAGTTTATGCAGATCGTTAAAGCTTCACGAATTTCATATTTTCAACTGAGACATCGCAATAGCATCAGGCCTTTCCAAATCATGATGGTGGCGATACTAAAATCCATCGCGATAAAAACAATCGTAACTTTATCGAGGATATTTCTTCGACAAGTCCGGGCTCCCAGTACTTCCGATGGATCCGACTCACCTCACAATATACTGTTTATAGTATAGGTCATAGATGAATTTCATTTCACCATCTTTTACCCCACCAGAAAATATATGCAGTAGAGGTATAAGCCAAAAAATATTAGCATTTATGTGTGTATCAACAGAAATAGACTAAAAAATGAAGTGCACCGAGCAATGAACCTCCCGAAAAAGACAGGGCACTTAAAAAAGACATGTTCTACAAGTCAGAAATGGCCTGAGGGGGTGCTTATTAGGGGAGGGGCACTAATAAGGTTGAATACGGTACTTCACGTTCAAAAGCTATCTGCCCTTCTGCAAATACTTGGACCATGTTCAAGATGATCCTGCTTCTGCTGCCTCTGCAGCTGCTCTACTAACAGACTTGACCCCTCTTCTGTTGAAGCCAAGATCTCGTAACCACTTCTGAAAAGAATTTGCAATGAAGCCAGGGCATTTGCTGTCATGATACCAAGGTTGAATACCGAGCTTCGCCTCAACTCCTACGTACCTAGGATGAGCCGACTTTGGAACTCTCTCCCTGCATCTGTCTTAAAGCAGTCCTGACATTGATGTGCCTTGAAGAATGCATTAACCATTTTTGGCGAGAACGCTACGGTGTTCTCATTTTTTTGTGTTGGAATTAATTGAATTATTTCTTACTGTTGCTCAAAATAAATGAAGCTTACCTATTTTCAGCTTACCTATTTTACCTCATTCTCAAACTTACATTTTCTATCAAAATAACATTTTTCTCCCAAAACTTAAGGAAAATTTGAACATATTAATCAGTACTTTATGGTTCCCTGTCAGGATTGACAAATGCAAGTAAAAATATGCCAATTTTGAAAACATTTGGTTGTAAAATGTATTTTTCAGGCATGTGAAATCTCCGCGTTTCCGCGGTTTTTCAAAATCAGCAGTTTTCAGACAAAATCCGCGGTTTTTAGACAAAATCTGCGATTTTCAGACAATTTCCTCATTTTTCAATTTTTTAGAAGAAAAAAATCAGAAAAAGTAGTGTCATTTTCCGCAATTTTATTTATCTATAAAATCGGGCGATATTCTTAAGCGACTGGCATTTGAAACTACCTCCTGTATTACCTAGACTAAATCCTTCAGTCCTCAACATGTATGCACCTACGCTCCGCCATTTTGCTCGCTGCGAGTGAGGGCCGGGGACCCAGGCTATTGTATTACCATCTTGAAGGCTGGTGAGAGAGCTCCATTATGATGTATGTGTTTGTTTTGAACCCAGCCAATGGGTATGATGTTAATTCGGCCATTGCATGATGGTGAAGGATTGAAGAATTTACCACGTATTTCAATCCAAACCAACCGCTCTCTTTCAAGGATCAAATCAACAAGTTACTGCTGTAAAGAAGGGCTTATTATGGTGACTAGGGATTGCAATTTCGTCATTTTTTCGTATGAAATCCTGCTTGGAATTGATTGAAGAAGATGGACCGGGATAGAGCAGGCACACTGTACACCGGTTACTGGGATTGGAGGATTTTCACAAGCGGATTTACTTCTTTCATTAAGCATCTGACACCAAGTGATTGAGGTAAAATGCCGGAAAATGCTAATTTCGTGAAGATTTTTCGTTGCTGAGATTAACTTTGGTGGCACTTGTATGCAGGTGCCCAATTTGACAACCAATAGCCACTTTTTGTTATGTTTACATGTAGACTGGAAGCTGCCGACTTTTCCGTGTTTTTTACATTTGGTCGCTCACATGCCTGATTTTTCACATTTTTGGCATTTTCACTGCCAAACTGCAGAGTTTGGAGGGTTTGAACCATAAAATTGTATTTTTTGGGTCCAAAATAGTATGATTGATTGAAAATCAAACAATTGTTTTGTATTACATTGTTGTAGATGCAGACACATGCAGTAAATGCAAATGTAAGTGCTTTTAACAGTTTACTTTTAAATAAAAAAAAAAAATGAACAAAAATGGTCAAAATCGTTGTGGACGTACCTTCCCAAAAGTGCAAAGTTAAACCACCTTCAATTATTTCTTACTGTTGCTCAAAATAAATGAAGCTTACCTAATTTTATCATGATAGTAATCCCTTTTAATTGAAAAAGTTATTCCTCAAAATTGTACCCAGTATAAAAAAAAATGACCGTTGTAAGTTGTTGTGGATGTACACATTGAAATATTTTATAGAGAACGTCCGCAACAGAAAATATTGTACGTCTGCAAGGCTGTTTGTGGATCAATTTCAGCAAGGAAGAAATTATTTTATTTTTCTCTCCTGGTTTTCTTTAGTTTGATCCCACTTATAAACAGAACTGTATTAGTTTCCACCAATGGTCCATACACTTCAGAGCAATTGCCACTAAATGACAACTAATGCAAAAAGTACACTTTCTGTGAATATACATCCGCAACGGGGGTGTTGTTTGGCCTATCTTGCTAACCATCAAGAACAGTATCGGAATAAGGTTCTCAAAATTTATACTTCTATTGGACTCTTCAAATTAAAGCCTTTCCAATTCGAAGGCTTTCTTCATTCAAAAGTTACAGGTCCTCAAATTTTCTGAAATGTACGTCCGCAACTACGGAATTGCCCAGATACAGATAGACACATCGGTATTCTATAATACCAGCACAATTGTGCATGGGTTAAAAATCACATTTTGACCAGAACTCAAAAGGATATTATTTAGTTGTCTTCATTTTGGTGGCAATACAAATATTTTGGGGTATAAGGAACAATTATATACAACTTTCACCTCATCATGATTTTTTGTTTTCTTGATATGGCCGTTTTTAGCTTAAAATTGGACTGAGAGGGCACTTTATGAAAAAGTATACTTCTTGTCAAATATTTAAAATTTCAACTTCAGCTACTCATCAGAATAGTTGTGTCTTCATTTCCTGAAAATTAGAGCCATTTAACACTCTCCATTTTACCGCAGCATCAGTATAAATTTTGATGAAAGCACTCCCATTTGAATATACAGGGGCCAGTGAACTTTCTTATGTGTGGTTCCAGTGGAGGTGGTTTTTATTATGACATTAAAAAGCTTGCAGTTTCAAAACAGCAAACAGCATTCAAGTCAAATTTTCAGGAAATGTTTGGAATTAAGCCCTAATTTTTTTAATGTTAAATTCGAAATTTTCAATTGGATGCATGCTTTTGGAAAGGTGACTCATGCACATGATAGACCTTGAGACCCTTCACAAAAGTTATGCCCTTAAAATTTGATCTGCGGTCACATGAGGTCACAGGGGTCAAAAACAAGGTCAAATTTTAAATCGGTCATATCTTTAAAATGGTAGGTCGGATGAAAATAATACTGGCATACTACCGATAGAGAATTTCAAGGTGCATCTGCCCTAGGAATTTCAACTCCAACGGATCTTCCTAAGATATGCAAATTAGCTAATTACCTATGCATGCCAACCGTATCTATAAAATGGTAGGGTGGATGAGAAAAGTTTTGCCAGAGAATTGTAGATAATTACAAGATGCATCTTCTTTATGAATTTCAGAACCAGGTAAACTTCCCTAAGGTGTGTAAATTAGCTAATTATGCTGATTAAGAGCTAATTAAATATGCAGATTTACAATATCTGACATGGTTTCTACTAGTATTGACCAGACTTCGTTAAATGAAGCGTCTATGAACGGTGTCCATATGTTGTTCAGATTTTGGATTGACGACCCCAATCTGACCTTTGACCCTAATTTGTTGAAAGAACTTCAAAAAATTCATATTTTAATAGGCAAGGTAGCATATGGATGCAACTTGGATACATGCATGACAAAAATATGTGTAAGGTCTCTATGGGGGTTTTGACCTCAAAGGTCAAAGTTCATGGGTCAAAGGTCAAATTTTCAAAATGCTCCAATTAAACTGAAAATTGTCAGAAATGATCCTTATGACCTCCTAAGCATGTTGGAAATACAATTGAGCTCATTGAAGGTCATTAAGGGGTTCATCGGGGGGTCATAGGTCAAATTACCAATACGCACCCCTTGTAGCTGACAATTGTCAGAAATGATCCTGTTGATCGCTTGACCATATTGAAATACAATTGAGGTCATTTAAAGTCTTTAAGGGGTCATCATAGGTCAAAGGTCAAAATATCAAAATGAGTCAATTGAGCTGAAAACTGTCAATAAAAAATGGCATCTGGCAGGGTGCATGTCCTTCCGAGGATACAGCTATGTCTAGTTGCATTTTGCATCATATGTCATCATTAGCCATGTAGGCCATAATGTAAAGTTTTTTAAAAGATTTTTTTTTTCTTTTTAAGGAAAGACTGTCATGTACAAAAGTAGGCCTATAGGAAACTGAACATTTTAAAGCATGTTCTTAGGATGAAGGAAGCATATTTTTGAAATGTTTCTTCTTCAATATGCTTAGATCAATTTGCGTATAACTCGCACAGTATGATCCTTGGGTAGGGAGACAATAGGGGTGTTCATGACTTTAGGGTCAAGGTCATCTGGGGGTCAAACGGTCATTGGTGGAATACACTTAAACAACTTCCTCTACAGTTTTTGATAGATTTTGATGGAAGTCAGGTGGAAAGATTGTTTTAACAATCTTTCCACCTGACTTCCATCAAAATGACTTCCATACCTGACTTCCATCAAAAAGGGACCCTTAAAAGGGTCCCTATGGGGTGTTCAGGGTTTCTGAATCAGAGGTCATCTATGGTCAAACAGTCACTCACACAAAAAATGGTCAAAAAATCTTTAACAAAATCATCTTTTATAATGCAAGATAGCAGAATGGTGTCATATGCACAGATGGATGACCTATGACTGGTGGGTACTGGGTTGCCACGGACGAGGTCAATATGTCATTAATGGTCATTTCTAGTGCCTGATAAGAATGGGTAAATAAAATGTTCCAATATTGAGCTAAAATTTGGCTTATAGTTAGTACAGAGAGAGCCGGCCAATTGCATGTGTGCTGTGATGAAAAATGATCAGGATCCTATTGATGAAGATGACAATCCAAATTTTCAAAAAAAGTGATCTTATTTTTTAACCTGATTTGGCATTGTTTGCGCTTGATAATTCACATACAGAATATTTATGCTTAAAAAGACTACACAAAAATTCTACTTTTAACTCATAATTATCTGCAATAGCCATAGTGCGTGGGTTACTATCATGTTTGCTGATACGGCAGCCATCTTGGATTTTTTGTCAGGGTACCCTGGTTTTCACACTTTTTTTCATATTTTTCTTCAAAAATGTGATCAGCATGAATAAAGTCATCAATTTATCCAGTGTTCATGATTTGAAACTATGACCTCTGGTCTTGTGTCTTATACTGGGGTACCCAAAAAGGTGGAGCCGTTACATTTTGTAGTGTAACTTCAATTTCAAAACATTGTCTCTTGAGAATTCCTTCACCTACATGGCTTATTTTGGTCTTAAATTAAAGCTCATATATTCTTTTGTATTCATGCCAAGTCTTGTTTAGAAGTATTAAGTCCTTCTTTTTTACGGTGTTCTAAACAAAAAGTGCCGAGGGTGGAGGCGGATTAGGGGGCGGCGGATTAGGGGGCGGGCCTGTATAAGTCTATGGAGAAGGGTGCTTTTTCAGCATACCATTTTTAATTTTGTTAATTTTTTCTGTCATATCTTAAGATAAACATGTACATTTGGTGTCATTTGAAAGAGGAGATGTTATATTTTGTTAAAATTTAATCTATGTGGTTCTAACAATGCCCAAAGGTCATACACCAGCCTGTCAAGGGTGACACTGGGACCACTGGGAGACATCAGATTTACGTCACATCAAAAAACATTTTAGTTTCTTTGCTGAACCATACACATTAGCATAGTAAGAGTATACATTTTTTAAAACTGCTCGTTTAAGGAAGCATAAGGAGTTGTTATTTGTGTAAGTAATACCCACAAAATTGCACATGTGCCCAAAAACTATGCTGGAATTGAACTGTATGCTGAAGCACAAAACTCCAACTTCTTGCTTCATCAGGAGGGCCATGAAGATTATTCTCTGCTCCATTTCTTTATAACATTAGATTTAAAGTGAGGACCAGTGTATGTTTGAAGAAAAGTAACTCAAAAATAGTGATCCATTATGCACGTTTCATGATGAATACATCAATGTATTTGAAATTGGAAAAAAAAAATTATGTTGCACCCTATATGCTCAATAAGTATCACTAATTTAGCACTTATAATTATTTGATAAGGAATAGCTTTATGTTATGTATTTAAAATGTGTATTTCAGAGCCTATTTTTCTCATTGAACTTGATCTGGCTTAGTATGTTCTTTGAATTAGAAAAAACTGGAACATGAATTATATTAAAGCCCCCTGTATAATTATAATAGTTATAAATGGTATAATTTCAATCAAATACTGTATAACCTGTCAACATTTAGTTGTTTTGAAACCTTCACATGTAAATTAAGAGCAAAAAATCTGTGAATAATTGTGTTTTTCAATTTATCTCATACAGGTGTTTGGCACACCCTGTATATTTTAATGCTCCGTGAAATCTAAGCAAGCTATACATCATTTTTAAAGCTACATCTTCATACTATTCAAATATATTACTCTTTTTGACAAAATGTGTTAGTAAAGAAGAAATGGCTAAATTTCATTAACAGGTTTTAAGCATGTATTATTTTGTTCCACCCTGTATATAATTTGGGCAACCCTGTATATCAACTTGAAACTTCCATAGATATCTTCCTTATATTATAAGCTTTCAGAAAATGTATACTTGTACTCTTGTCAGACTCATAGAAAAAGCAGTAGAGCACTTAAGAGCACATGACCTCTGATTTCAAACAATGGGACATGTAACACAAAGGTACCCCAGTTTGTGACACAGGACCCTCTATAATATTTAACCCTTGTTCTCCCGAGGGTTTTCCACTTACACCTTATTTTCCGACACCCCCATGTATTTCAATACGGAACCCCATACCCCCTATATTTGCTACCAATATATAGCTAGTCTCCTCTTTCCATTGATACCAAAAATAAGTACCAACCATTGACGTATGACGTCACTATGCCATCGTAATGTAAGTGTGCCTTCAGAAATTGAGAAATGTCCCATTTTTTTAAAGATAGGAAAAAAGAGCTGTTTGCGTAAAATTTATAGAAACGTGATTTTTTGGGATTTCTTGCTAAATGAGGAAGAAAATGACTGTTTTCATATACATACAATGATAAAGCTTCTATCATTTGAAATACTTCTGAAAAAGCCAAATTAAAACATCATGGAGTCGTACCAACTCCCCTCCCCCCATACCCTTCATCTTTGACGGGCTACCCAACCCCCAGGTAAGGTAGTAGGTTTGATTTTTTCACCAGAATGACCCCGAAGGATGAATGAAACTAAAGGCAGTACGAACCATTTTTGTATAAGCATTTTTGTGCACCGGGGGAAAAAGTCTGTGTGGGGGGTGGGGGGTGGGGGCGGGGGTGGGCAGGAAGGGAGTTGTGCCAACCTCCCCTTTGGAGAACTAGGGTTAATGGATATGTTGTTATACCTTTATAAGTTTACGTTTTTTGAAAGCTTACATTACAATGATGCCAAGTCAACTAAATACAACATTATTATCCAGGGTGGGTCAGAAATATACAGGGTGAATAACAAAAAAGTGAACGCTTTTCTTGTCATGGTAAACTGTGTGTTCTCCTTTTCTGAAAGATATGTATATCAAAATAAATATGGATTTGGAAAAACATTGCTGTGGCCCTTCAAACAAGTAAGGAAGAAAAGAGTTCAGAATACCTTGTGTTAAATATACAGGGTGGTCAAAATTGTGCTTATTTGTAGTGTGAAATACAAGAAGGTTAAGATTTTTATCATCAGTAAATCTCTTCTTGGTCGTTGGTGATGGAAGCAAATCACATTCAAACATTAAACCTAATTTACTCCCAATTTGTGTGTACTTTTGATTATACAGAAAATAATATAAGGTCTTCCTCAAAAAGCAGCTGCATTAACCTTGATAAAACATATAGGGTAATAAAAATAAAGGAATTATTCTATATAACTGTCTTAGATCAGATTCAAAATCCATTATAAATACAAACTTTTTCTTCTGAATATTCACTGTTGATTTTTCCCTATATTCATCAATAGGATTGATTACACATGTAATTGTGAATTTAAGTACTGATTTTATTCAGACATAGACCAACAGGCCTAATCTCTGACAAAACAGAGCCTTTATTGTGACTGACATGTTAGTACCTGTTGAAGTTGAACTTAAAACACAAAACTTGCATAAGTTCCACCCAATGCAATTTGAACCACCCTGTATGTATTATGAATAATTAGTTTGAATTTTGGTAAAACAAGACCAGTGCAAAATAACTTATCTTAAACATTGTGTAACACAAAATTAAGAGACACATTTTACCAATGTTACACAACCTTATTTTGAAATTCTGTTGCAAAAAGTTATTTTTTTCCACTATTTTACACATATTTCCATTGGTCAGAGTGCCATTGTTTCTATCAATTCAAAGTCTGATTTTTTCAACATCTAATTCAATCTTCCGATAGAGGAAAACATGTTAGCCTACAATTTTGCAGAAAAGGGGCTATGGATTTCCGCTCTTTTTCAGGTTGCCCTATTGCAATACCTTTCTCTCTGAAAAGCAAGGTGCATATGCAGTGGAAATTGCAAAATTTTCAAGGGAAACTTGTTGATTACAGAAGTCTGATTTATAAGATAGTTAAATTTAACACAAATGTGTGGGATTTTACTAGCTTTGTATGCATCATATCTCTTCAATTAAGGATTTTTAAGTTGCACCTTTTTCAGAGTGGGAGTTGATGAAAATAAAAATGTCAAGATACTACCTCATATTTGGCATGGCCTTAACAAATGACAATTATGTAATGAGATAGACCAACATGTTCAGTTTTCCAGAAAATGAAATTTAAATATTTGCCAGTTGTGAGCCCTTAATACAAAAATCTCTTTAGAATTGTCAGATTTTTGGGGTCAACCTTAGTTGTGAGATGAGCGTGGTCCAAAAATGGGAATGTCTGTCAGATGGGGTGGTGGATGGCAAATTTCTCACCAGATAGCAACAAGTCAGATTCAACAAAAAGGGTCATGTACCCCCCCCCCCCCCAAAAAAGAACAGAATTATACACTTTTATGAAACTGACTCTCACATACCCCAGTTTCATTTTTTTCTTACAGGAACTTCAGAATGCTCACTTCAAGTTGTTGTTTGCACAGGAAAATGACCAATTTCCCAGAGCAATGCTGAACATATCAACCAACGAAACTATCCTTGTTGATCAGGATACTGGAACATATACTAGTGACAGCTCTGCTATAAATTTAGATATGAAGAATCGTCTAGAGGTGGTGAATTCACTTATGAAGACAATATTTGAAGGTGTCAAACTTCATAAAGGCCAGTGGTATTCAGGGGATACAGTACCAACTGAAACTTCACCTGAGGATATTAAATATCACTCTGAAATACCAATTGAGAAAGGTTAGTACATGTAGGAACACCTAATTACAGAGTTAAAAAAGTTAACACTTCTTCTTAGATTTTAGGAAACTGGAAAGGCATTTTAATTTTGCTTGAAAATGGTCTTAGACTACACAATCTTGGTGGTATGTGGTAGAAACGGCATTGAAATAAAGCTCAAATAAAGAAACGGTGACCATTTACGTAAAAATGGTGAAAATTCAGTTTGTCCACATGCAAGTAAAGGGAATATGGTAAACGCAGTAATTCTGGGAGTACAAGGGACTTAATTTCTCTAAATACTCCCCATTCCCGGAAAATAACTATAATTTGTTGGATTAAAAGAATACTATCGAGTCATTCCATGCCATTTCAACAAGGGGTGTAACCATGACCTCTCAGATTTTGCTTAAATTTGGTGAAAAGGTTCATTGAATCCTGGAATAGAAGAATCCCAAACGAAAAATTCAAATTCCATTGTGTTGCGGAGATATGGCGCATCAAAAGAACCACTGACCAGAGTCTCATATGTGGCGTATACAGATTGACCTCTAGTGACCCCAATTTGACCTTTGACCCCATTTTGTAAAAATCTTTAAAATGCAGTTTCTATTGCAAATAAGTGCTATGAGCATCAAACTTGCACAAAAGAATCACTGAACCAAGACTCATTTGAGAAGTACAGAGGTTGACCTGTAATGACCCATAGGTGACCTTTGACCCCATTTTGTGAAAAAATTAACAAGGTTAACAATTTGTCATTTCTCGCATATGCATGGACCGATTAAGTTCATACTTGGTCAAAAGACCCACTGACCAGAGACTCATATGTGGTGTATACAGATTGACCTCTAGTGACCCCAATTTGACCTTTGACCCCATTTTGTAAAAATCTGTAAAATGCTGTTTCTATTGCAAATAAAGTGCTATGAGTATCAAACTTGCTCTAAAGAATCATTTACCCAAGCCTCATATGATATGTACATAAGTTGACCTGTAATGACTCCTATATGTGACCTTTGACCCAATTTTGTGAAAAAATTAACAATTAGTCATTTCTGACATATGCATTGACTGGTTAAGTTCATACTTGGCCAGAAGAACCACTAACCCAAGACAAATGTGGGTATACTGAGATTGACCTCTTTTGACCCCAATGTGACCTTTGACCCCAATTTGGTTTGAATGTGTTCTCATTCACAAACCATGACGGCAGGCGACACAAGCGTTCCAGGGAACAATGTATTTTGTTTAGTAAAATGATAGACATCACTTTTCTAGACGAAAATTTTGTGCTGATTTCGAAAATGGTGGATCCCAAGCCGAATTTTGAGGTTAAAAGGGGTCAAACTGCAAAAAATTCAAAATGGCCGCCAAAATTCAAAAGGACACATACCTTTGCTTATATCTCTGTCTCTGAGTCTCATACGGACATGCTTTTTGTGTCTCTACCAATGTTTTCAGGGTCAAGGAATCCAATAAGAGCACTAGTAACAACATTGGATCATTTTGATAGTGACAGTCATCTTGAATTTCAAAATGGCCATTTGTATTTGTACTTTAATTGCATCATCCAGTGACGGCACCAGAAATTGTTCAATGAGAGGCATTTAGGGGCCAAAAGTCTTTCCTGAAGGGTCAAAAATGTGAAAATGTATAGTACAGGGCCTCTGACGGGAGGGGAAAATGCTCCCTGGTGCCGACTCTGCCATCATTCAAAAATTATAGTAAAAGTGCAAATCTATATTACTTCTTTGACCATTGGAAATTTATATTGGATACATTCATTAAGGTAACTTGAATTTCAAGGTAAATGGCTCTATGGCCATCTTGAGAGTATTTAAACACTTCAGATTTGTGAAATATACTTATCACATTTCGTTAAAACATCCAAAAATTTTGATGCAGTGTAAATTGAAACATGAGATGCATACCATTAACCATGCATTGAAAGTCTTTTACCTAACATTTTGTTTTGTTAAGCTGCTTGTCAGCTTTGAAGAACAAAACCAATGATATTCAGAGTTGTTGAGTGCCGTATCTGTTAATTTTAAGAATCATACATTTACAAATATTGTTACTATAACAAAACAAACAGAAGTTTCTGTGTTTACCTCATCAACTTACTAATTCGTAAATTTAATTGTAAACTTCAAAGTGGTTTCATAAATTTGCAGATAAATATCGAGCATTTTAAAGTCAATCAACCCTTTATGTCCCCGACGAAACGCAGTTTCAAAAGGGCACTATAAACAGGCACCGTATGGATATCCAGATGTCTGAATGTATGTGTGTGCAAAAAATGTTAACCCTGTACATAATTGGTCACTGTATCCACATACTTTCATGGATTTTCATGGGACTTACACATAATCGTCACTGGGTAGGGGCACACATATGACCCCACTAGATTTGGGATCAAAGGTCATCTAGGGGTCATTTGAGGTCATTGCCAACATATACATAATTGGTCACTGTATCCACATACTTTCATGGATTTTCATGGGACTTACACATAATCTTCACTGGGTAGGGGAACACATATGACCCCACTAGATTTGGGGTTAAAGGACATCTAGAGGTCATTTGAGGTTATTGCCAACATATACATAATTGGTCACTGTATCCACATACTTTCATGGATTTTCATGGGACTTACACATAATCGTCACTGGGTAGGGGAACACATATGACCTCACTAGATTTGGGGTCAAAGGTCATCTAGAGGTCATTTGAGGTTATTGCCAACATATACATAATTGGTCACTGTATCCACATACTTCCATGGATTTTCATAGGACTTACACATAATCGTCACTGGGTAGGGGCACACATATGACCCCACTAGATTTGGGGTCAAAGGTCATCTAGGGGTCATTTGAGGTCATTACCAACATGTACATAATTGGTTACTGTGTCCACATACTTTCATGGATTTTCATAGGACTTACACATAATCATCACTGGGTAGGGGAACACATATGACCTCACTAGATTTGGGGTCAAAGGTCATCTAGAGGTCATTTGAGGTTATTGCCAACATATACATAATTGGTCACTGTATCCACATACTTTCATGGATTTTCATAGGACTTACACATAATCATCACTGGGTAGGGGCACACATATGACCCCACTAGATTTGGGGTCCAAGGTCATCTAGGGGTCATTTGAGATCATTACCAACATATACATAATTGGTTACTGTGTCCACATACTTTCATGGATTTTCATAAGATTTACACATAATCATCACTGGGTAGGGGCACATATATGACCCCACTAGATTTGGGGTCAAAGGTTATCTAGGGGTCATTTGAGGTCATTGCCAACATATACATAATTGGTCACTGTATCCACATACTTTCATGGATTTTCATAGGACTTACACATAATCATCACTGGGTAAGGGCACACATATGACCCCACTAGATTTGGGGTCAAAGGTCATCTATTGGTCATTTGAGGTCATTGCCAACATATCATTTGTCACTGTATCCACATACTTTCATGGATTTTCGTGGGACTTACACATAATCATCACTGCGTAGGGGCACACATATGACCCCACTAGATTTGGGGTCAAAGGTCATTTAGGGGTCATTTGAGGTCATTGGCAACAAATACATAATTTATTACCATGTCCACATACTTTCATAGATTTTCATGGGACTAACAATGATTATTGCTACAGGCAGACACATGACCCCCTCTAGATTTGGGGTCAAAGGTCATCTAGAGATCATTTGATATGCATTACTGATCTCCACATTCGGCGAGGACGTATTTACGCATCGCGTAAATCCGACTTCTACTTGTTAGTAATGATTCTAGCACTCTTGATGTAAATCTGATATTATAAGGGGGAATTGCGGTTATTCTATCTATCGGAGCAATAAATTAAGATTACCTGGGTTTTTCGCAAAAGAGATAACATTCTACCTACTGGGTGACTGCCCATATGCGCTAGCTTCAGAATGTTTATATCTTTGTAAGCTCTTCTGGCTATCAAATGTGTAAAGAATCTATAAAGGCCGGACAGATCTTTAATAACATTTAGCCCAACAAGTGACATGTTTT
This sequence comes from Ophioderma brevispina, assembly GCA_023653785.1. Lineage (NCBI taxonomy): Eukaryota > Metazoa > Echinodermata > Ophiuroidea > Amphilepidida > Ophiodermatidae > Ophioderma > Ophioderma brevispina. Next base: position 62,177 of record JAMKCH010001444.1, read on the forward strand.
CAGATTTTTGGTATCATATACAAAATATTGACAAAATAAATTGGTTATTTTAACACGTCCCATACTGCATTGTTACTAGCTTATATGAAATATATCTTTATCATTGTCTTTTCCGTGAAATCAGACAATGCTCCCTTAAGTGTGTAAACTGTGTATTCCAAAAAAATAGCTTGTGTTTAGATATTGTAACACTTATTCCAGCTTTACAAATGACGAAACATATATTTGATAGTTTTATTATCATTTACACTTTAATTGAATTTTTGGATGATGGACCTGCATATTTAAGGGATATATATGTATATGGCAGTCTGCATGTTTGGGAAATCTTTAAATGTAGTCATATTGACTTGACAGCTTGGATTTTCAGCACATAATCATAACAGAAAAGGCAATTTGAAGATGATTTGCTTACAAAACATTATGGGTATATGGCAATTCAAAGGTTTTTAGAGACCTTTGAAGGTGACCACATTGGTTGCTATCTTGATTTTTGTCACCAAGCTAACAAAACAAAATGCCAGATACGAGGTTTCTAGTTTCTAATAATCAAAACATATCTCTCATGGTTTAATTATGCTTTTATGATAATTACATGACATAGTTAAATATATATTTTAGCTATTAGGACAGTTTGTAGGTTTCAAAGATCATTGAAGGTGGCAATCTTAGGCTGTCCTGAATTTTTAGCATGATACTAAAGCAAGAAAAGCCAGATGTATGACTTTCTTTTGGTCAAACACATACATCTCACAGTTAAACAGGTCACTCATCTGGTATAGTTTTATTGTCCCCGCTCAAACATAGTTTCAAAAGGGGACTATGAAACGGGCACCGTATGGATATCCGGATGGATGGATGTATGTTTCATGTATGTCTGTGTATGTGTGTATGTGCAAAAAATGTTAACCCTGTACATAATTGGTCACTGTATCCACATACTTTCATCCCCGCCGAAACATAGTTTCGAAAGGGGACTATGAAACGGGCACCGTATGGATATCAGATGGATGGATTGTATGTATGTATGTCTGATGTGTGTGTGTGTGTGTGTGTTGTGTGTGTGTGTGTGTGTGTGTGTGTGTGTGCAAAAAATTTTAACCCTGTACATAATTGGTCACTGTAGCCACATACTTTCATGGATTTTCATGGGACTTACACATAATCATCACTGGGTAGGGGCACAAATATGACCCCACTAGATTTGGAGTCAAAGGTCATCTAGGGGTCATTTGAGGTCATTGCCAACATACACATAATTGGTCACTGTATCCACATACTTTCATGGATTTTCATGGGACTTACACATAATCATCACTGGGTAGGGCACACATATGACCCCACTAGATTTGGGGTCAAAGGTCATCTGGGGGTCATTTGATATGCATAATACTGATCTCCACATTCGGCGGGGAGATATTTTACGCATCACATAAATCCGACTTCTACTTGTTTCTTAAAGATCTTTCATGGCAGTTGTATTGGCTACCAACTTTATAACACTTTAAATAAGGCAAACAAGGTATTAAAGGTGGGTGACCCGATTGGTCAAAATTTTAACATACACTTTTTCTGTGTTTGAATGAAGGACTACCACCTTAATATCACAATTCTCAAGTTTGGTTTGCATTGCTTGAGACATTTGGATGTTATAAGCAAAACTGTGTCTGAAAATGGCCCATAGAAAACTACATGACATTTATTGTGGTTAACCACATTTTCCAGTAATTCGCGACTAGTCGGACCATCTCTCTGTAAGAAAACATAATTTGGGCGTAAAATTTTACAGGGGTTATGAGAAAAATATAAGCTTTCTTGTGATATTAAAATCTCCATTTTGATGGAGAAAAGTGGGGGGTCAAAAAACAATCGGGTCACACACCTTTAAGGCATGCAACAAATGAGTTTCCGTTGATAAAATACATATCTCACACTTCCATTTAATTTGGACTGTTACAACAATTTTTGGATAATATATGTAGTTGAATATATTACAAAGATGATAGTTTGTCGGTTTCAAAGGTCTTTGAAGGCAAAGATGGACTAACATCATGAGATCTAAGCAAGTTAACAAACCAAAACAAAAGCAGATGTGAGTTTCTAGGACATTTCAAAGCTTAATATGTTACAGATAGGCTACATGGCAGTTTGATTTATGAAAAGATATTTGAAGACACTCATATTGCCTGGCATCTTGAAATTTTATTTAGCATGTTAAATAAAACAAAACAAAACAAACAAAAAGCCAGATATTTGTTTCTATTGGTCCAAGACATCTCATACTCTTATGATATTTTGTGGACGATATAGCTGAACTATTCAAAATGCAACTTATGACACTTTGTAGGTATTAAAGATCTTCTATGGAAGTCATTATATTGGCTGCCATGTAAAAAGTTAGCCTGTTAACCACAACCAAAACGTCAGATAATGAGTTGCTATTGGTCGAAAACGTATCTCAAAGCTAACTATGTTATAGACGTACGGGTTTCTTTGATCTTTGAAGACAGACAAATTGGCTGCCATATTAAATCTTTATCATGTTTACCAAACATAAAGAGGTTAAATGTGAATTTCTATGAGTCAAAGACTAATATCCCAAGTGCCTATGGTAAATTTTGGATGGTATAGCTGAAGTACAATAGATATTGCTATCTTTAGGGGTTTAAAGAACTCTGAAGGCAGCCATATTGGTGCCCATATTGAATATTTACATAGTAGGATGTCAACAAATATACCAGATATGATTTCTGGTATTCAAGATATATATTTCACTTTTTTAAAAAAAAAATTCCCAGTTCAACACAATTTTTATCACAAAACCTCTCAGTAGATATACTTTACTATGTGTTTCTGTATATGGATTTATAAGTATGTAAATGGGTATGTAGGTTTGTATGGCGGCCATTTTGAAATTTAAGATGGCTGCCACAACCAGATGAACTGGTCTTGTTTTCGATGTTGATTCTTTCACCCTGAAAACATGAGTATAGGGATACCAGAATCATACCTCTACTTATCTCAGTTTCCAGGACACCATAGAGAAATGACTTTCCTAGGTGGCCATTTTGAAATTCAAGATGGCTGCCCCTACCAAATAACCTAATGCTGTTTTCAATACTTTGTTGGATTCCTTGACCCTGAAAACATGAGTATAGATGTCATAATCCTGCCTTTACTAGTCTCAGTGATCTGGACCATGGAAAATGACCTTGCCTGGCAGCCATTTTGAAATTCAAGACTGTCACTACTGAATGATCCAATGTTGTTGGCAATATTTTTATTGGATTCCTTGACCCAGAAAACATGGGTATAGATACCAGAATCATGCCCATATGGGTTTCAGACACCGAGATATAGGCAAAAGTATGTGTAATTTTCAATTTTGGCGGCCATTTTGAGTATTTTGCTATTTGACCCCTTCAACCTCAAAATTCGGCATGGGATCCACCATTTTCGGATTCAGTGGGCTCAAATTAGGTAGAATAGCTATGTCCCAAGTCTGAATGTTTGGAATTTCGTCTAGTCTATATGTTTTAACATGAGTGAAAAGGTAGACAAATTGTAGTTTCAACAGAATCAAATTTATCAAATTATGCAGAAAAGGAAATTTGGTGTTCAAGTATCATCACGATCTTGCATATTTCTATTTGATATTCAGAAAGATATCAAAAGTACAGTACAACATCCTAAAAATGACTTGCTATGGTGATATGTTGAGGGTAAAAGTGTACCAAAATGTCACCATAGCAATTGCTACGCAAGTAACTCATAATTTTTCTTCCAAAAATCAATTACTATCAATTTTGCTGTCCAAAAATGGTGTTTTTTAGTTTCTTTCTTTAAATGTTATACTTCCGGTTTTGATAAATTAGCTTTGTTACCTGTTCTAGACAAAAGTAATGATGGCTATGTTGCTAACATGACGTTCTTTAGGACATATTTGTTGAATGCGTTTGCATGTAACTTTGGGATAATGTTTTTAACTTTTATGTAATATGTGCGTGTATGTTTTATTCACTTTACAGATCTATACCCCATCTTTAATTTGTTGCTCGATTCAGAAATACCTAAACACGTACTAATAGCTTATTTTAATATTCTTTCATGTTCTGTTGACTGGTTGTTAGTCCATATCCGTCCCCTTCTGTCGTGTATTCGTAACCTATTTTTCACAAACCTAGGGGGTCCAATTACGTCACGGGTCGCATATTAAGAGATTGCCCATGAATCGCCACATGGTACACTCTTACAGGTACAGACTGTTAAGCAAAATATGCAACTTTTTCATTTGATTACTAAGCTCATATCATCTATCAATACAAAAGTGATTTTGACAATGTCCAATGTAGTGTAACATTAGCACAAGTTCCGGATTTGCATGTAAGTGCTACAGGTGCAAATACAACAAAAGAAAGCCCCAAAACCAAATCGACTCAAAAAAAATAAATAAATAAATAAAAAACAAGCGGAAAGACTGAATTAATAAAAAGAAAGAATGGGTCGTATAATATTTAGGCCTATAGAAATACAAGCTCCACTGAAGCAGACACTGAGGTTTATGCCGAAAAATGTTTCAAAAAACCAGTAAACAAGTAAATTTGTGGACGGATTATTTGTTTTTCGATGGGCTAAATATTATACGACCCGGACGTGTTCACTTCCTTCTTTCATGTTTAACCTTCTTCCCCCCAAACTACCAAAGCCCTCTCTTGCTTGACCTGATACCCCCAAAAGAAATCCCCTTTTTTGGCCTACAGACGGGAGAACATATTAAGAATGTGTGTTCACAGACTATATTATATAGTAATGGAAAATGTTGCAACGGACTATAAATATAATCTTATCATACGACCCGTTCCTATCTTTTTGTTCAGAAGTACTCTGTACAAAAGCATAGGAACGGGTCATATAATAAGATCATATAGGCATGACGACTATTGAGAGATGGAAAATATTGTCACTGACTATATTATATAATATTATTATACAACCCGTTCCTATCTTTTTGCACAGAGAAATATGTGCAAAAACATAGGAGCAGGTCGTATAATAAGATTATATATTCTAGTAAACGGTCCGTGCGCAATAACTAATCATTTGCACTGTGCGCGCTTTTGTATCTTCCTTTGAATGACTCTATTTACGTGGTGTACACCTTTTGTGAACCCATTCTCCAACGAGCTGTTTATACGTAGCTATGCGTGCAGTGCTTCGTGATTGTGTAGCGTTCCTGATTGATGATATGTGGCAAACATTGCAACGTCCTTTTTTGTGTCATCTGCAACGCAGGGGCACATAGGGATTGCTTTTGTAGTCTGTGTGTCTGTATGTGTGTATGTATGTCTGTGTTTAACAATGTTAACCCTTTTCATAATTGGCCATTTCTCACAAATGCATAGGCCAAATAAGTTCATACTTGGTCACAAGAATCACTGACCAAAGAGTCATCTGATGTGTGCACAAGTTGACCTCTAATGACCCCTAGTGACCTTTGACCCCATTTTTTCTAAATCTTTAAAATGTCAAATAATTGGCCATTTCTCACAAATGCATAGGCCAAATAAGTTCATACTTGGTCACAAGAATCACTGACCAAAGAGCCATCTGATGTGTGCACAAGTTGACCTCTAATGACCCCGAGTGACCTTTGACCCCATTTTTTCTAAATCTTTAAAATGTCAAATAACTGGCCATCTCTCACAAATGCATAGGCCAAATAAATTCATACTTGGTCACAAGAATCACTGACCAAAGAGTCATCTGATGTGTGCACAAGTTGACCTCTGATGACCCCTAGTGACCTTTGACCCCATTTTTTCAAAATCTTTAACATGTGAAATAATTGGCCATTACTCGCAAAGGCATAGGCCAATTAAGTTCACACTTGGTCACAAGAATCTCTGGCCAAAGAGTCATCTGATCTGTGCACAAGTTAACGTCTAATGACCTGTGAGCTTTGACCCCATTTTGTCAAATGCTTAAAATGCTTTTTTTTTCACCATTGCATTGACCAATTACATTGTTGCTCCCAATAATCAGCATTGACCAATTACGTTTATAGTTGCTCCCAATAATCACTAGACAGTCTCATTTGACATGTGCACAGATTGACCTCTATTGACCCTATGTGACCTGTATACTCTGGTTTCTTTATCCACATGTTCTTCACCCCATATATCATAATGTTCAATTGCACATGTACATGTTCTTCCAGTGGTCACTCAGTTACATTATTAACCTGTGCATACTTGACTAACTACAACAGCAGAATAAACATCACTTGCATTGCAGACGACACTAGCGGTCCCTGGACTGCTACATATTTTTTAGTAACCTAGGGGGTTCAAAAACGTTAAGATTTGTAAAATAAGATATTGCCGATTCATGGGTCCTCAGATCAACTCCTTAAAAAAAAAAAAAGTGATACATTACCATACCAATACAATAAAGCCAAATTTTTAGGTTGCCAACACTTTCGGTTTGGTCGTAAAAAATTATTGAAATTTCAGGTAAAAAAGCCCAGTATAGCTGATTACTGCATTCCTAGTATAAACTTGTATAATATTTGGGCCAAGTACATCCCAAAGAAAGGAAAACATATTTTGAAACCTCCAGGGGGGGTTCAAAACAAAAGTGAAAAAAATGGGATTGTTATGCTGACTTGAACCCTGGACAAACAGTTCCCTCATGCAGTTTTCAAGACCTAGTAACTTGATGCGCCAACAAGATCCAATTGTACATACAACTTCACATGAAAGAACTCAAAGCCCTCAAACTTCACGTGAAAGAACTCAAAGCCCTCAAACAAACCCAAGTGAAACTTAGTGGAATCGTGTTGGCGCACTGAGATAACTGAGGTCAAAAGTCAAAGTTTCCCATTTGTAGCATTTTCGTACCTCCGAAACTGTGCGCCATTGTCAAAAAATGATTAAAATGAAAACAAGTAGTAGAGACACTTAATAACCTTCAATAACAAATGAAGGAAGAAACTTAGGATCTCTGCAATTGGTATTTTTAAATATTTTTCAAAAATTCTCAAAGGATCTGTACTTTAAGCATCTTAGCCAAAATTTGCCTTCGGAGCAGGACAATTGCACTTTTCTTGTTCTCATATACATCTTGCACCAATAAGATCCCATCAATATTTTTGTGTCGCCTGCATAGCAGGAAGACACATAGGGGTTGCTTTTTCCACTGTGGCAGGTGGCTGTGGCTGGTGGCTGGTGGCCGTGGGCGTAAACTCAGGTTAACAATTTGTCATTTCTCGCATATGCATTGACCGATTAAGTTCATACTTGGTCAAAAGAACCACTGACCAAAGACTCATATGTGTGTTTACAGATTGACCTCTAGTGACCCCAATTTGACCTTTGACCCCATTTTGTAAAAATCTTTAAAATGCAGTTTCTATTGCAAATAAAGTGCTATGAGCATCAAACTTGCTCAAAAGAATCACTGACCCAAGACTCATATGAGATGTACAGAGGGTGATCTGTAATGACCCCTAGGTAACCTTTGACCCCATTTTGTGAAAAAATTAACAAAGGTAAACAATTTGTCATTTCTCGCATATGCATTGGCCGATTAAGTTCATACTTGGTCAAAAGACCCACTGACCAGAGACTCATATACGGTGTATACAGATTGACCTCTAGTGACCCCAATTTGACCTTTGACCCCATTTTGTAAAAATCTGTAAAATGCTGTTTCTATTGCAAATAAAGTGCTATGAGTATCAAACTTGCTCTAAAGAATCATTTAACCAAGACTCAAATGATATGTACATAGGTTGACCTGTAATGACTCCTATGTGACCTTTGACCCCATTTTGTAAAAAAAAAATTAACAATTAGTCATTTCTGACATATGCATTGACTGGTTAAGTTCATACTTGGTCAGAAGAACCACTAACCCAAGACAAATGTGGGGTATACTGAGATTGACATCTTTTGACCCCAATGTGACCTTTGACCCAATTTGGTTAGAATGTGTTCCCATTCACAAACCGTGACGGCAGGTGACACAAGCGTTCCGGGGAACGATGTATTTTTGGACGGATTGCGTAGCAAAATCCGGCTTACAGAATGGTGATGTCTGTCTGTAGCTCTGTAGCGGTGTGTGTCCACAAAAGGTCAACATTTTGCCATATTTTCTTTTCTGGATGAGCTACTGCAGCCAAACTTGGTCAAATTGTAGGAGACCACAAGTCACTATTGCCCATGTCATTCACGTCCTCAGGGTCTTCCCCTGGGTGTGGCAGAGGGTGGGGACATGTCCAAAAAAGGTCAACATTGCACAAAAAGGTAAACATTTTGTATTTCTACTCCAGCTACTGCAGCCAAACTTGGTCAAATTGTAGGAGACCCCAAGTCACTACTGCCCATGTCATTCATGTCCCCCAGGGTCTTCCCCTGGGTGTGGCAGACGGTGGGTACATGTCCAAAAAAGGTCAAAATGGCACAAAAAGGTAAACATTTTGCATTTCTACACCAGCTACTGCAGCCAAACTTGGTCAAATTGTAGGACACCTTAAGTCACTACTGTCCATGTCATTCATGTCCCCCAGGGTCTTCCCCTGGGTGTGGCAGAGGGTGGGGACATGTCCCATAAAGGTCAACATGGCACAAAAAGGTAAACATTTTGCATTTCCACACCAGCTACTGCAGCCAAACTTGGTCAAATTGTAGGAGACCACAAGTCACTACTGCTCATGTCATTCATGTCCCCCAGGATCTTCCCCTGGGTGTGGCAGATGGTGGGGACATGTCCAAAAAAGGTCAAAATGGCACAAAAAGTGAACATTTTGCATTTCTCTACACCAGCTACAGCAGCCAAACTTGGTCAAATTGTAGGACACCACAATTCACTACTGTCCATGTCATTCATGTCCCCCAGGGTCTCCCATGGGTGTGACAGAGGGTGGGACATGTCCCAAAAAGGTCAACATGGCACAAAAAGGTAATCCTTTTGCATTTCCACACCAGCTACTGCAGCCAAACTTGGTCAAATTGTAGGACACCTTAAGTCACTACTGTCCATGTCATTCATGTCCCCCAGGGTCTTCCCCTGGGTGTGGCAGAGGGTTGGGACATGTCACAAAAAGGTCAACAGGGCACAAAAAGGTAAACATTTTGCATTTCTACACCAGCTACTGCAGCCAAACTTGGTCAAATTGTAGGAGACCACAATTCACTACTGTCCATGTCATTCATGTCCCCCAGGGTCCTCCCATGGGTGTGGCAGAGGGTGGGGATATGTCCCCAAAAGGTCAACATGGCACAAAAAGGTAAACATTTTGTATTTCCACACCAGCTACTGCAGCCAAACTTGGTCAAATTGTAGGAGACCACAAGTCACTACTGCCCATGTCATTCATGTCCCCCCAGGGTCTTCCCTTGGGTGTGGCAGAGGGTTGGGAAATGTCCGAAAAGGTCAGCATTGCACAAAAAGGTAAACATTTTGCAGTTCTACACCAGCTACTGCAGCCAAACTTGGTCAAATTGTAGAAGACCACAAGTCACTACTGCCCATGTCATTCATGTCCCCCAGGGTCTTCCCCTGGGTCTGGTAGAGGGTGGAGAGGGTGGGGACATGTCCAAAAAGGTCAACATTGATGCAATCCGTCAATACCGCCATCAGCGGTTTGTTACGGGTCCAGGAGGGGGTCGGGGTTAAAGTAACCTGTATTGACACAGAAAAGAGTAAAATGTGGGAGCTGCCTTCTGTTGTGACATCACATCAGTGGTTTAATATGAATTCTGCACTGACTTGAGGTCACAACACAGGAAGTCCCACACCTTAGCTCTTACATAATACAGGTCAACAGTGCAATAAACAAAATTTATGGGGGTGTCCCAGAGAGGGCAGTACATGGACATGGGTAGGTCCATAACACCCTCCCCCACTAAAAAAAAAAAAGGGGAATTTCATATTTCTAAGTATTACAATAACAAAAGGTTTGGTCCTCTTCACGGTGATGAACGTCCCTGCTGGTAAGTCAGGTAAGTCTGGTATTGGGTGTCCATCAGCATCATCGATGCGGTAGTAAGCACTCTACTGGTCACGGGATCGTCGTCCTGCCATGGAACCAGATATTTTATCTGCTGCTGCTCCAGTGCTTTCCCATGTCACTGGATGGGTAGAGATACAATAGTCCACTTGTGGGGTGCGCGCATACCACCACGGGCTAATGTTTCTTGATCCATCAGAATCATCATAGCAGAACAGTACTTTGTACTTAGCAGTAGATGTGTTACTCAAAACTCAATGATTCCTGAGCAGTCGTGGTTTCATCGGTTGTCACACAATAGTCACATTCATTGAATGTCATGGGATGGGTGACCCGCTTTTCCTTCCACACTGTACAGTGATTTAAACTTTTTCTCCACGACTTGCTCCAACATATGAATTCACACTCTTATTCATCATGTACTTCCAGTGGTAGTGTTGGAGAAAACTGAATCCATTTCCTAATCATATGAGTCCTCCTCTCGGCTTGTCACAGGAACACATTCATTGCAACCTCTTTACCAGCTTCTTTTATGACGTCATCTCTATTTCCAGGCATTTAATGTTTTATTCACTACTGGGTCAGCTTGTTATGTCATATTCTCAACAGCTATATCTTGTGGTAAAATTGACATATTGGCTACAGTATTCCTTATAATAAGGTACAACTTTCTTCTTTATGCCAACCCCAGACTTCGAGTGAAATCACACTGTTCTATCTGCTGTCAATGCCTTCCCCTCAACTTTGGCGATATCCATAATTGCTTATTTGGAAGCACTTGACAGTAGTTCTGGTTGGCTTACTTCATTTTGTGCCAATTTCTTTGCCAATTTTCCTATTTGTTTAGTTCATAGCTTTGCTGACATCCTCTACATTACTTGAATCTGGGTATGACCATGGGTGGGGTTGCTGTGGCATCCATGTTGGGGGTTGATATGGTAGCCATGGTGGTGTGAAACCAGGAGGCCATCCCACAGGAGCAGGTTGTCCCATGTAAGGCTGGAAATAAGGAAATGGAGGCATGGTGTGATTTGCCGCTGAAACTTGAATAGACTTTGGTTGCAAGTTATCACCAAGTGTCTCTTCTTGACTCATCGGAAAGCCCGCCGCCAGGTTGATGGGACGAACTTCATTTACATGTCCTTGTGGGTTCTGCCACATTGGTGAACCCAGACCAAAATAATTGAGAGATTGTGGTGGTCTGCGTTCTCTCGTCGACCTGCGTAGCTGAGTTCCATCATGGTTGTCAGACTCTGATGGGTCATTTGTAGCAGTGTTCGGTGCTACACTTGAATGTGGTACAGTCTCTGGTCCAGCATTCTCAACTGGAGCAACTGGTGCAGTTTGTGAGCTTGTGGTTTCCTCCTGTATTTGTTCTTGATCTTGCTCCAACTGTTCTGTCACAGGAGTAGGAGCAATCACATTCTGTGAGTCATTTGTTTCAGCAGGTTCACAGTAAGTTGCTGGTGGGCATTCTGATCCCTGTTCCCTGATTTGTGTTTCATACAAATTTTCATCAACTAATGCTGTCTGGTTAGTCGTCAAGGATTCATTTGTTGTCATTCCATCAACGCTGGATGCTGCCTCAGCTGAATTTTCTTGACTTTCCAACTCATCATCACTAACCAGTGACTCTTCTGTAGGCTGCAGTGCTGAAGTTGAAGGTGCTTGTTTTGACACAGTTGGAATGGGGTGAGATCGAGTGGCATAGAAGTAATATTCCTCCTCAGAATCAGAACCAGATTCAGAGTTTTCTTGGTCATATAGAATATCGCACTCACATGTTGGACTAGAGATCTCTTTGGGGTGCTCGCTGGATGATCTTTTGTTAAAACTGTTTCTGCTTCTGCTTCCTGCGTGGTGGTAGATCTGGTGAAAGGTCTGTGACAGGTAAACAGTCACATGGTAGGAGCTGGTTACGATGTAGTACTCGTGTGCGCCCCTGTCCACTCTCAGGCTTCACTTCGTACACTGGTAGATCTTCTCCCATTCTTCTAGTAACTATGTGTACTTGTTCTTCCCAATAGGATTTGAGTTTGCCTGGACCTCCTGGAGAGGCATTATTACGCACCAGTACTCGATCTCCAGCTAGTAGGGGCTTACTGTTCACCTTTCGGTCATGATGTCTCTTTCCTCTGTCACTTGATTTTCCTGCTTTCTTGGAAGCAATGGCATAAGCTTCTTTCATTTGCTTTTGCCATTTGTCTACATAAGCTTGATAGCTGATCTTCTCCTCTTTACCAGGCTCTGTACCAAGGATGATGTCAATAGGCAACCTGGGTGATCGGCCAAATAGCAAGAAGAAGGGAGTATGTCCTGTCGCCTCACTCCGGGTGCAATTATAGGCGTGAACGAGTTGGTTCAGGGAATCTTTCCAGTTGCTCTTCTGCTGTTCTGGTAGAGTCCGGAGCATCGAAAGTAGAGTCCTATTGAACCTTTCTGCCTTTCCATTCCCCTGAGGATGATATGGTGTTGTCCTGGATGATTCAATCCCTGCGAGCTGGTGGAGCTGTTCAAATAGTTTATTTTGAAATTCACCACCCTGGTCAAGGAAAACCAAATCGTGGAATGAACTCATAGAATAGCTTGGTAGCAGCGGTCTTTGCTGTTTTGTTCTTGGTGGCTTAGGCTTGTGCGAATCTTGTGAAGTGGTCTACAATCATTAGGATGTATTCATAGCCACCTTTGCTTTTCTCAAGATGGAGAAAATCTATGTGGACTAACTCAAATGGCTCTGATGTGACAATTGGTTGTAGTGGTGCGTTTGGTGTGCGATGAGGGGGTTTCTGTTTTAGGCATGGACACTCTTTAGTAACAAAGTGTTCAACATCTCGCTGCATCCCTGGCCAGAAGTAGCGATCTCTCATCAAACTTAACACTCGGTCGGTTCCCAGATGACCCATATCCACATGGAGATGCTGGTATGCCATTGGTCTGTATTTTCTGGGAAGGACTAATTGATACCGAGTTTGTGTTTTCCGGTGCAGAATACCCCTGTGGTCCACCACCAATTTGTTCCATTCATGGAGTAACCGTTTCTTCTTTTGTCCATGTTTAGAGTGGGGAGGCCGGTGTCCAGCCACTTTCGCCTTTAGTATAGCTCCAATATCTGGATCTTCTTCCTGGGCGTGCCGTATCTCATCGTCTGACAGTGAAGCAATTGCAGGATCTTGTGCGTCACTTGCCTGTTGCAAGGTGTTCACATCCACTGTCAGCGTTTCAATCAATGCTGGGCCCTGGTTAGCTTTGGCTCCATGTGCAATTGCATGGAAGGTAGTTTTCTCTATTTCTTCGGTGCACTGGAGCATGTAGTGATCAATATCTTGAGGCATCCTTGACAGTGCATCAGCTACTAAGTTGATCTTCCCTGGGAGGTATTTGATGTTGAAGTTGAAATCGCACAATTCATTTACCCATCTTTGTCCAGTTGCATTCAAGTTAGCACTCGATAACACATATGTTAGTGGATTGTTGTCCGTGTAGACGGTAAATGAAGGAGCATAGAACAGGTAGTCCCTGAAGTGGTCGGTGATAGCCCATTTTAGTGCTAAGAATTCTAATTTTCCCGAGTGCATATGATAATTCTTCTCAGCAGCACTCAATGTACGGGATCCATAACCAATGATTCTCTTCTGTCCAGCCTGCTCTTGGTATAACACTGCTCCAAGCCCATTGTGAGATGCATCAGTGTATAGTTGGAAAGGAAGGTCAAAGTCAGGGAAAGCCATGATTGGTGGGTTAATCATCTGGTTCACTAATGAATTCAGAATACTCTGGTGTTCTTCCGTCCACTGGATCGGAGTCTTCGACGGTATCGTATTTCCCTTTTGCTTTGACCGGTTTCTTGGGTTGCTTTTCTTTTGCTTTGTCTTGGGTCCATCTTTCTCATGACCATCATTTGGTTGTGACAGCAGATCATACAAAGGTTTGGCTACTGGTGAAAATCGGGGTATGAACTTTCTGTGGTACCCAATTAGCCCAAGTACTTGTCGTAATTCTCCAACATTCTGTGGCCTTCTCTTTTTCAAGGCTTCAAGAGCTAGCACATCCTTGGGGTCTGGTTTATATCCCTCAGAAGTTATGATCTTACCAAGGTATTTCACCTCATGTTGGAAAAGTTTGCACTTGGATGGGCGCAGTTTCATCCCGTGTTCTCGCATTCTCTGCAAAACCCTTCGCAATCGTTCAACTTGTTCTTCAAATGTACTGCTGAAGACGAGCACATCATCCAAATATGTGGTGCATATTTCAAAGTTGAAGTCTCCGAGGCAGTCTTCCATACAGCGCTGGAAAGCCGCTGGGGCGTTGCGAAGACCAAATGGGATTCGAACCCACTCATAGAGCCCCCAGGGTGTTACGAATGCAGTCAGTGGGCGGGAGTCCTCGTGCATGAAACCCTGGTGATAAGCCTTTCCTTGGTCCAGTGTCGAAAACCAAGAATTTCCACCAAGTGCATTCAAAACATCTTGAATCTTTGGTATGGGGTGTCGGTCTGGGATGGTCTTTGCGTTCAGTGCCCGATAATCAATACAGAGCCTCAGGCTACAATCAGCTTTGCGGACGCAGACTATTGGTGATGAATAGGGTGATTGTGATTTTACAATCCACCCCCGATTAATGAGATCCAATAAATAATCCTTTACTTCTCGATGGAGAGGTTTGGGGATAGACATATATGACCGTTGGACTGGTTCATCATCTTGCACATTTATCCGCATCTGTAACCTCTCAATACAGCCCATATCCTGATTGTCTTTCGCAAAAGATTTCGCTTCTTCTTGCAACATCTTGGTGACGATCTGCTGTTGTGACTCTGTCAGATGAGATAAATCAACTGGAGGGGTCCATGCAGCCTCTGCTGGACTGGCACCAACTTGGTTGCTCTCCACCCTATGTATTGGTTTATTTATCTTCTCCTTATTAAGGAGCTCTGCTGGGGGATCAGCTTCTACTCTGCCTGGCATCACTGAACGCACTGCATGAAGACATCCCAGTGTACTTTTCCCTTCCACTCTAATGTCATGATTTGTTGTATTTGTAACTGGTATTGTGAGTCGACAAGATGATCCCGCTGGAATTTTAACTATCTGTTCCATCAGGACCAGTCCTTCTGGCCAGTTATCACTTATGGGTGGTTCTAGCAAAGCAGTGATCTCTTTTGAGGTTCTGGCATGGGTTCTACATGATACCAAAGCAGTTTCACCCTTCGGGATTATATTCACTTTTCTTCCCAACTTTACCACCCCGAGGACACCCACATCATCTGCTGAATCAGTGCGGATCAATGAGAGGACAGCGTTCACTGTTTTAGGTGACCACTCTGCGAAGGCGTCTTTCAAGGGCTGGTGTTTTCTTGGATAGCTCTCGGGATGTTTCACTATTTCTTGTATAACATTGAACCCGATGATAGGTTCAGAGAGGGGTCTTGACGTCACTAACATGGGTATTTTCACTTGTCGTGCATCATCTCTGTCCGCCGCTACTACTAGATCCAGTTCTATCCATCCATCAAATGGTATCTCAGTGCCATTAGCTGCTAACAAATCTAGCTTTATGTCCAGCAGCTCTTGTATACTTCTCAGTGGAGCATCAGGCACCCATTTCACACACCATTCTTTTGATACCATTGAGACTTGTGCTCCAGTGTCCCACAAGGCTTGAAGCTGGACTCCATTGATAGCGACATTCACTAAACACCTGGGACCTACCAATTTTATTAGCTTATCCCTTTTACAACAAGGTGGGTTTAAAAGTTGGTCGCTCCCAAGCGGATCAGCTGCGGACATTTTGTTGACTCTTATTGGGGACTGCTGCTGTTGGTGGGCTACTTCCGGTCCCCGCTGGGTGCCCTGTAGTCGTTTCCCTGGTTGTTAGCCGATGTCCTGCAACCTCGGGCAATGTGGTTGTCTCCTCCACATTTGTAGCAGTGTCGACATCCATCTCCATTTCCTTCCGCTCGACATACTCTACAGCCACGTTCTCTCCTACCAGCTCTTGTGTTGAGCCTTTCTGTGTGATTTACTGGCGCTTGTTGATTCACCTTCTCTTGGAGGGCCATCACACATGCCTTTAAATCGGCCAAACCTTCCACCAACATCTTTACCTCATTTGGTTTCTGTACCTCACTTTTGGGCCTACACTCAACGTGGTTCTCAGGCGTGCTGTCATGTTCTGTCACAGAACCTCTTTTGTGTTTTGATGTCTTGGTCTTCTGTGTTGTTATCTCTTGGACTTGGACTTGGACCTGCACTCTTCGTTTCTCTGCCCTCTTTTCCTCTAAATTTACTGCTCTGTTTAGTGCTTCCAGTAAATCTTCATCACTGACAGCAGAATTTTCCAGGTAGGACTTCATTTCGGCCTTTAGCGTGTCCTCTAGTCCAGTCCGTAACGCCAAAAGGAAGGTATTTTGCACTAGTGCTTTGTCGTACTTAACTGGTGACTGGTCCTCCTGAGACGTGAATAAAACTCTCTGCCTAGCATTCATCAGCCTGATCAGGAAGTCCTGAGGTGTTTCCTTTGGATGCTGTACTGTCGCCGTCAGCTCTTGATAGGAAGTCAAGGCATCTTTTTCATTATAATGGCTGCGCAGTATCCTCCTTAACTGTGGCAATGTCAGATCTGCCTTACCTTCCAACAACTCTCGGAGTGGCATACCACACCCCACGGCTCTGATCACGGCATTAACCACTTCTTCCGGCTTGTACTTTTTCTTTAGACCTTCTTCTATTTGGCGGATCAGGCTCTGAAATGTTAACTTGTCGGCCTGGCCTGGTGCCCCTATCTGACCATGAATTTTGAACTCTCGTTTGTTCATGGCGGCGGCAAGATCGAATGCCATTTTAAGATCATTGGCCTGGTTGGTGGAAGCGGCTGGTTCTGGTGCTGGTCCTGTCATTTCATTAATATATTTCTTCAGATCCTCTAGGACAGCTTTTCCATTATCCGGTAGCTGTTCTATTTCATCGCTGTCCAGGTGGCGGTTGATATGCTTCACCAGGCCGTGATGTTGTTTAGCCTCGGTGTTTTCCACGATCTTGAGATGAGTGCATACATCTCTTAACTGCTGTTCGGTAAGGTTATATAGGCTCGACTTAACTTCCGCCTCCAATTTCTCCAGTGTTGCAGTGGCCATGGTGATCTTTGACTGCTTCAGTGGACCTTTTTCTACAAATTGCTTGTTACCTCTATTTGGTTGGGTATAACACTTCTAGAACTCTCTCCACCTACTACTTATACCAGGGTATCACCACTACACTTACTTGCTGGATCTTTGAGACAGCACTGACTTTACCTTATACCTTACAACCCATCTGCAGCTGCCATACTTCGAGTAGGGTTCACACTCATCTCTGACCGGGGTCACCAGCGTACAGCCTTGTCCAACATCAGGTAGCTCGCTCTTGTCAACTCTTCATGTGTAACTTCTTATCCTGGCAGGGTCGCCAAAATGTTACGGGTCCAGGAGGGGGTCGGGGTTAAAGTAACCTGTATTGACACAGAAAAGAGTAAAATGTGGGAGCTGCCTTCTGTTGTGACATCACATCAGTGGTTTAATATGAATTCTGCACTGACTTGAGGTCACAACACAGGAAGTCCCACACCTTAGCTCTTACATAATACAGGTCAACAGTGCAATAAACAAAATTTATGGGGGTGTCCCAGAGAGGGCAGTACATGGACATGGGTAGGTCCATAACAGGTTTACCAATTTTTACATATTTGGTTTGTTGTGTGCTTATAAACAGATTATAATTGAAAAATAATTGGTACCATGTTGGCACGCAGATCTAGTAGAGGTTTTGCTTACATCACCAAGATATACACAGAATACATGTGCCAACATCCCCAGTGAATTTTCAATGTTTTATGACTATATGGGAACTTATCTACACATTTAGATTAAAAACAACATGGGATTTGTATGGCACTGAGAAATATTGCAGGTCAAAAGTCATAACTTAAGCTTTAAAAAGATTTTCAAATAGTTAAGAAAAATAGGCTCCCAATTTAAGTGCATTGACCCCTGTTCTTAACTGTGTAAGTCTATGGGGGGACCACCCGCAAGATAGGAAGGGTCTTTTGGGCTTTTTTCACCTGGACCCAAATGTGCATGAATGCCATTCCTCAACTGAATGTTTACTTGGCTTGTATTTTCTTTTGGTAATAGCCATGCACCTGTAGATGATGTATCTGAGATTAGAGATTCATGTGGCCCCTGGTGTGGGCACAGGGTGACCCCAAAGATCTCTAAAATCTCTTGTGGTTGAATAAAGTGTCTACTTTGACAGCAAATAACTTGCAAAGTAAAGGAGATGCTATTTTTTTTAGACCAGATTCTAATTCTTTGGCAAAAAGTAAGGTAGAATACCAATTGTTAGCTCTTTATCTGTTACCATTATGTAAGCATTTTAAGTTGGAAAAAATACCAAACAGGCATTTTCACCGGTCAGAATGGGTAAAAGGAATCACGTATATGTTTGAAAACCATTTAGGTATAGGATATTTTATTCTTAGAGCAGCAGCACTGGAACAGGATCACTATAATTATATTCTTCTCGGCTCTAGCAAATTAATTTTTCAGCAAATTTGGGCAAATTAAAAAGGTGCCTTTTTTTTAAATATAGCCCCCCAAAATGACAATTTGGTGTTATAGCACCCTCTATGGCAGCATTTTCCCATAGACCACTGTATAAAACCCATTTTAGACTAGGACTCATAATTAAAAAATGCCCCTTTTTAATTTGTTCAAATTTGCGGACAAATTATTATTTCCCAAAAGGTATAAATTCATGTTCGTTGCGAACCAGTGCTGCTATTTTCATTTTTAAAATGTCCTGGCTGAAACATAGGTGGGATCCGGAGCAAACTTCGTGAGGCCATATCTAGAAAACCGTATGGAGTATGAATTTACTTTTCGCAGGTGATTTCACACCAGTAAATAGAAGGAAACATAGAATCGGGCCCAACCCCCTCTGCAAACTGCCAGTGTTTTTCTGCGTACCGGTTGCTAAGTGTAGCATAAAAACTGAGAGAAATGACACGAAATTTGGTTTAAAATCATGCTTGCTATCATTAAACTTTATAAACCTGTAATAATATCTGTAAAAAGAAGGAACTGATGCCTTTTTTTGATCTGACATACCAATCTCATCTGTATTCTTACTAGGAGCACCGGATGTAAAAATAGATATGACTTCCGGTGCTCATGGCTCATGCTGAATTTCACAGTTCAGTAGCTCGAAAAAATGCCGGTCAACTACCCTAAATTTATAACTGATCAGGTAGAGGAATTGTTGATCTTCAAGTGGAAAGTTAAATTTATGGACTGAGTTTCTCCATTGAGAAGAAAATGTCGATTTCATCTCACCCATTTTGTACAGAAAAGAATAGGACTTGTATTTACTGGTGTGAAACCTGTAGTCTAACTTAGTGCTGTGAGCCTTGGCACGAACTCCCGTCAATGTCGTCTGATTTGAATGAGGCAAGTGTACACAAAGCACGTTTAGAGCTGTTTTTTTTAATATAACATCAAATTTTGCTTACTTTTCGTGAGCCGAAGGTAAGTTTTATTGTGATATTAGCACATGATAGGGCCTATACGTATTACTGTACACATAGGGATTTGGAACCATACACTCTTTTTCCGAGTGAATGCTAGCCTAGATTACAGGACACTCACACTGCTTGTTGTATGCATGTCATAACTGAAATTTGAAGATTTTTATAGCTTAAATAGCCTTGGTACATGGATGAGTAGGGTAAACCAGGGTAAAAACGCCCATGGGGTAATAATGCCCGCTGAACTTGTTAGCACTGCTACTTAAAAAAGACAGGGTGAGTTTTCAAATGAAAAACATTTTAAGAAGTTCAAGGTTTATAGAACCTAACAGAAAAAATAATGAAATTCAGCAACATATTTTAAGGGCACATGAGTGCTATTGAAGAAGAATGGCAAAATAAAGTTTAAAAAAGGACCATTGAAGGTTTTGGCATGTAATGTAAAATTATTCCATTCTAAAATGTTTGTCATTTATTGTTCTTCTTAGGGTGTTATATATGTTAATAGGATTACCTAGAGTATTGCTAATGAATAAATTAATGAAATCAATTTTATTAAAGTTTCCTTTTATCAATTGTTTTAGTGCGCATTTTTACCACAGACAAAATCGAGGGCCCTGGGGTAAAAACGCCCACCCCCCTAAAAACAAGAACTGACTTGTTTGCAAAAATTAAACCATATTAGAAATAGTTCATAATGTTATATGAACTGATGAACTAAAAAAATGAAATTAACTGGCTTCATACTACATTTTTCTCTTAGTTTATAGACCTAATTAAGCATAATGCTCCAAAATTGGCCAAAATCATATCAAAATTAGACCTTTTGACCCCAAAATGTACTCTTTGTAATTCAATATTGTTTTATTTTCATTTATTTCAGTAAATTGTTATTAATATTATGCATTTTATTCATAAACCACCGCAAGGTATTGTTTTTCACAAAATTATGACATCAAATGTTACCCCCACCCCTAAGAAAATAAACTTCCATCAATGTTATGTCCTTGCATCAGGCTGTGTATAAAAAGATACAAGGAACAATGAATTCTTATTTGACTAGGCAGGCATGGTGACAAATGGTAAGTGTGTTAAAAGACACATTTGTAATTTTGATTTGTTTAGGATAAAAATTATATGTAGCCATGATTTTGTTCCAATTTTGCATGGTCGCTATCACATTTTCACGATAAATCAGCAGGTGCTAGAAAAGATATCTTTAACAACAGATTCATAAAGGAAATGTAAAGGTTTTAGAGGTAAAAGTATGTTTTGACCAGGCTTTGTAAAATCAAATAAAAATCACAGCAACTGTTATATTGGTTGCCATGGTGATGAAATCATATGGGCGTTTTTACCCCGAGACCGGGGCTGGCCGGGGTAATAACGCCCGCCAAAAAGCGGGACTAAATTGGTCCTTTAATGGAATAATAACTTTGCTACTCTATATGTACAGAATAGAGGAGATATGTAGTGTATAAAACCACACAGTTGTATTCAAGTTTCCCTAAGCGGTTTTGAGATATCAAACAAAAAACTTCAAAAACGGGCGTTTTTACCCCAGTTTACCCTATGGTATTTCATACGTGATCGGTGTCTATGGACTAGACTAGAATTTGGTACTAGCCCCAAATCACAAATGTCCCGGTGACTAGCTCTCGTGTGTATTTAATACAAAGTGAGCTTTATCACTTATTGGTCATCAGCCAGTCAGTCAGTCAGTCAGTCAGCCAGCCAGTCAGTAATGTATACCGTAGAGACCGGAAGACATGGCTTATCGGCCATATCGGAAGGGTAGGCCTACTAGGCTGCCATTATAAGCTTAGCCTAGCCTACCTAGACCAAACCATCATAAAATGGACCCTCAAAAGCAGAAATTTTGTTAAATTTTCAAATTTAGGTTCTAGATTTACTACCCGGTCCTTTAGCACCTTTAAAAACCTTTAACACACTGTTCATGAGGGGTAAAGCATGCATTCATAGACCTATGCATTGTGGCTAGCAATGAAATAGCTTCCTACCAATTGTTTCTAAGTTCACTTAAAGGAGTCACAGAATCTTTCTCAATTTCCACAGTTCATGTTTGTTGCCACACATGGGTCACAGACAGATAAAACAGTACTTTAAATTTAAAAATGTTCTAGTTTATTCATATTTATCTTTAAAATTGCCAATTTTAACACCCCCCACACACACCCTGGAAATGAGAGTAAAAAACATAACTTCATCAGGTTTACATAAATTTCATATATTTATGAACTTATTTTAATCATTTCATTCAATTCCATGCACATGAGTACAGAGCACAATCATTTTAATGTGACAAATTGTGTATCTTTTAGTACACTGCTAAACAGTGCTATCTACAGTAGATAGCATGTATTTATTGAGTTTTCAATCTCCATGAAAATGTGTTTAAGAAGAATCAATTTTGCAAGTAGCCATACCAAAGTGTTGTTTGGGATTAAAACTTCATAAAAACATGACAAAATAAACATCTCTGACACATGTAGATTTCACACCAGTAAATAGAAGGAAACATAGAATCGGGCCCAACCCCCTCTGCAAACTGCCAGTGTTTTTCTGCGTACCGGTTGCTAAGTGTAGCATTAAAACTGAGAGAAATGACATGAAATTTGGTTTAAAATCATGCTTGCTATCATTAAACTTTATAAACCTGTAATAATATCTGTAAAAAGAAGGAACTGATGCCTTTTTTTGATCTGACATACCAATCTCATCTGTATTCTTACTAGGAGCACCGGATGTAAAAATAGATATGACTTCCGGTGCTCATGGCTCATGCTGAATTTCACGGTTCAGTAGCTCGAAAAATGCCGGTCAACTACCCTAAATTTATAACTGATCAGGTAGAGGAATTGTTGATCTTCAAGTGGAAAGTTAAATTTATGGACTGAGTTTCTCCATTGAGAAGAAAATGTTGATTTCATCTCACCCATTTTGTACAGAAAAGAATAGGACTTGTATTTACTGGTGTGAAACCAGGTGTTCATTTTGGCCATGGTACAACATTTTCACAGAGTTTCATGAAAATTAGAGGGGGGCGGTCAGCTGGGCAGATTTCTGAAATTTGGTTGATTTGACACGGAATGACCCACAAGTGTTCTGGGAAACGCTTATTTTTTTAAAAACTGTTTGCCAACATGATCCCAGTAATATCTTCACTGATATCTGTTACAAGCCCAAAAGCAAACCAAATACAAAAAAAACATTGATGGGATCATGTCGGTGCAGATTATTTCAATAACAAGAAAAGTGCTCGTTGTGCTATTTGACCTGCAATATTTCTCAGTGCCATACAAATCCCATGTTGTTTATAATCTCTATTAAGTACTTATATAATCATAAAACATTGAAAGTTCATTGGGATGATGTTTGTCTTGTTGAAATTGCCCAAAATGGTAAAAATTGGTAGTCAGGTATGACCTTTGACCTTTATTAAATCAGTGCACCAACATGGTCCTAATTATTTTTAAATTGATATCTATTTACAATGAAAACATAACCAAATAGGATAAATATTGATGGGATCTTGTTGGCACAGATGTATATGAGAACAAGAAAAGTGCGCATTGCACTGCTCCAAAGCCAAGTTTAGGCCAATATGCTTGAAACCAAAAAAAAAAAAAAATACAAAATTCTGAGATCCCAAGTTCCTTTCTTCATTGGTTATTAGAGGTAAAGTGTCTCTACATGTTGTCATTAAAATCATTTTTTGATAATGGCGCACAGAATTTTTGGGTGCAAAAATGCAACAAATGGGGAAAATATGACCTTTGACCTAATTATCTCACTGCGCCAATGAGATCCCAGTAAGTTTTCACTTGAATTTGTTTTAGGGCTTTGAGTTCTTTAATTTCATGTGAAGTTGTGAATTCAATGGGATCTTGTTGGTGCATCAAGTAAAGTCGTCTTGAAAACTGCATGAGGCAGCTGTTCATCAAGGGATCAGGACAGCGTAACCTGACGCGCCAACAAGATCACAACATTTTTTTTTTCACTTTTATTATGTACACAACTGAAGGTTTCAAAATAAGTTTTCCTTTAGTTGGGATGTACTTGGCGCACATTTTTACACTTGCAGGAATGTATTGTTTCACTGTGTTTTTTTAACCCTAAATTTTGATGTTTTTTACAAGCGAACCAAAAGTGCCAGTAACCTAAAAATTTGGCTATATCATGTAAGGCTGTCGATTTTCGTTTAATGCTCTAAACGTTTAAACGGATTTTTTTTTAATCGTTTAAACGTTTAAACGGAACTCGCAGAAGCTATCAGCTTGCGTCCAAATACGAGTTTTTGTTGTACAATCACGCAATAGTGCATTGGTATTTTAATGAATAAGCCGATGTACTCTACACATTATGATCTTCAAAAATCATCTTTATTCGTGTTAACGATGAAACCACGCACACAAGAATATTTTACTTCGAACTTTTGGCAAATTTTGAAACCTACCACGATAATATTCTAAAATTAGCTGACGAATTTTGATCAGCCGTTGCGTGTTGAATGAAAAATATCGTCTATCAATGATCTGTTGTGAACAAACTTCTCCTATTGACGCTGTATACAAAGGAGCTTTCAACACGACGGGTACACGCTATGATGAATTTTACCATTGAAAATGCACGGGGCGAAAAATAGACATGCCGCCATTTTTTAAATGAAAATACCACGGGTACCAGCATAAACCAGTGTTGGAAGATTAGCCTGGGTCCCCGGCCCCTCTTTCGCAACTAGCCAACATGGTGGCTCAAAATGGCAGTGTAACGGCCATGCGTATGTATTAGTGGACTGGAAGATTCATCTAGTTGGAAGGTTAGGGGTCATTATGACGTCGAAATACGATATTATGAATGAAAATCCGAGTCCTTACTATGGAATCCGAATAATGCCGAACAATGATATCTGTGAATCGGGAAGGTTTTAACAGTTTTATAGGGCAAATGAAGGGTTTCCGTTTATCCGTTTGGCAATATTACTATCCGTTTAAACGGCCAGTAGACGTTTAAACGGATAAACGTTTAGAATCGACAGCCTTAATATCATGTTGGTATGATATGGTATCACTGTATTTTTTTAGAAGCTAATCTGAGGACCCATGAATCACAACCCTCCTCCTCCCCCCCAAAAAATGGTACATTCTAATAGGCACAGACTGTTAATTTAATACCATGAAATATTTCGAAAACGTTGTACATTGTAGATGAACATAAAATACTCTTCTAAAAACAGATCTCTCTCTCTCCCTTTGTTTTTTCAGTGGTTGATTTGGAGAAACAGTATAATTTGAATCCTGGGCTAAACTTGGTCGAGATGTGTTCAAGCTTCCGAGCAGCTTTCCTTCTTCCACCATCATTGAGCAACGGAAATGGGAGGGAGGCCCTGTGTAATCTTTGCACAGTGCTCAAGCTTATGTGTATACCTGATTCCTACAAGCGTTTGCTTGTGCTTTCAAATGTAGGTGGTGGTGGAAATTCAAATCCGTGGGAGGGCAACAGTATCATTGGGTACATTACTGATCAACATGATTATTCTGAGGATAAAATTGCAGAACGCTTGCAGAAGAAACCAGATAAGACCAGAGTGCACAATCATACGCCTGACTTCCAGGTGAGTACAATCTTCAGTTAACATACATTCCTAGACTAAATCCAAAGCTGGTCACCTCAAAGTGAAAAAAAAAATCAAGTCAATTGAATGATACCTGTTTTATCAGAAATAAGTAATAGACTATTGGAAGTTTTTATTGTCATATTCCTTTCATTGTATCATCTTTTATTTGAGAGGAGATATATTCACTGAAAGTTACAATAACGCCCTTGGTGTGTGACGGGACAGAATTTCTTGAGATCCAGTTCTTACACAACTTAACTCTGTTCAAGCTAACTTATGGTAAACAATATTATGTATCTGTTCTAGCGAACATACATACAAAATATGAATTCAAAAAATTTCCAGTAAACATATGTTGAAATTTGAATTTTACATTGACGATTTCCCACCTATGTTTCTAAACTATTAAGGTATAGGACATTTTATTCTTAATGGAGTAGCATTGGAAAGGGAATAGTATGAGTATAATCTTGTAGGCTCTACCAAATTTTTCAGCAAATTTGGGCAAAATAAAAAGGAGCGTTTTTATCCCCCTAGCTTTTCTAAAAAACCATGGGGGATTTTATCATAGCAGATTCTGTCAGCGTCGTCGTCGTTTGTCCGTCTCCAAAAAACAAGTTCATTTACTGCCCAGACACCTGATCCGATCTTGATGATCCAGTGGACCAGGCTAAAGGTCAAAGGTCATATAAGGTCATATTTGGCGTATAGTCAAATTATTAGCACTTATTCCCCAGGAATACTGTGTAAACTCTCTCTTACCAAGTTTTCCCCTTTTCTCCCACCTGAATACTGTGCAAGGTCTTAACGTTCTCAATGCTTTTCAACAACTTGAAAATCGTCAACTACCATAAGTGCAATGTCCAAATTTGATGCAACTTGGTATGTGGGTAGTAGTGGACGCAAATGTTATCCATACAATCTGTCCTGAGTCCTCCCAAAATTTGCATATTATTAACCTCATTTGCATATTTCTTCTAATTGGCTAATGACTACTATTTGAAGTTCTACCATATTGCAATGTCCAGATTTGATGTCACTTGGTATGCTGGTAGTGGTGAACACAAGTGCTATCCATGTAATCTGTCCTGGCTATATTTGCATGAGCTCATTTGCCTATTTTTTTCTTTTCTTTTTTTTTTAACCCATCAATTCAATTGAATTGATGGGTTTATGCGATCGAGCGCGGCGTGTTTTAGTGTGTCGGCTCTTAGATCATCTACTAGTCGGGCGTTTTATGCGCATTTCCGTCGAAAATGCGGCAAGTGGTTCTGAAGCAATGGGGGCGTCGTCGGTAGGGCTTATTTTTTGGAATTTCGGTGACGGGAGCGAGTTTAGGTAGATTTTGTTTCTTTTGTGTTATTTTTGGCCATTGTATGATGCCACGCTTCCCCGCTTCTCGTCTTTCTTACTAAAAGCTATAGGTTTGTGTGCACGTGTTAAACGGTGCTAGCTGGGTTATGCGGGCGAAATTCAATGCGATAAGCGTTGCGGTGTAATATTTATGTGTACAAATGTGAAACGGTTATGCTAAGGAGATGTTTTGTAAGGCGGCGATGTAATATTTGAGAGTAAATCGGTTTTGCTATCACTGAGACGTTTGCTTTTAGCGTTGCGGTGTAATATTTCTGTACAAATGTGAATCGGTGATGCTAAGGAGATGCTTTGTAAGGCGGCGATGTAATATTTGAAAGTAAACCGGTGTATTGCGGGCAAAAATCAATGTGGTAAGCGTTGTTGCGAGCTACAGCTCTATGGTGAGAGTATGTGGGGCCGAAGTCGGCATACAGTAAAATGTCCGGGTAACCGATTTTGGGTTTTACAAAAAATACCAATCTTTGGACTATCGAAAACAACTTCAGCTAGTTATTTTACTTGAAATCAAACTCCTAAGTAACCAAGTCTCATAAAAGTTTCAGCAAAACTACGAAGAGAGACCCAAATTTACCTACTTTTGTGAAGCAGAACTGCACAAATATTAAGTCCGTACCTCAGCAAATTTGGTATCGTCCTTTGCAGAAGGTCAGCCTTTATCCAAATATGGCTTTTATTTATACTGAATATGCATAGTGTTTAGATTAGGATGGATAAAAATGCAAACAAATCTCTCTTGTTGCTATGCCCTTCGTCAAAACGGCGAGCTCATTGGGCATTGGAGAACACGTGTTCATGACCTTTAGCCTCACGATAGAGTACCGCGAGTAGAATACACAACACGTCACTGACGGAGGGAGGTACTCCAATCCTGAGCTCCAATCACTACAATGACAACAACAAATAAGATTGAAATGATTGATGCACAGGATGGTAAAACCCTGGGTAAAAATGGATTTTGGTTGTTTATTACAAATAGAAAATAAAGTACATCACAACTCAAATTTGTTTTTCAAAATAACATAATGAAATTATTAAAAGAATAAGATTGAAGATCGTATGAGTAAAATCGACATGATCGAGGACGTTAACATGCATGTACAAAATGGCGACCGTCCATGTGACAAGTGTCTTTCACGTCATGAAAATGATTGTTTGGGAGAATTACGGATGTTTGGATATAAAAGTTTCAACTAAACTATCATCAGGTAATATTCTACACATTCAAAAGCATTGAAAACAGGTATATTGAGCAGTTATATTGTGCGTTCGGGAAACATTGAATATTAAATAAATAAAACATAGGTTATGTAGTGCGATGAACGAACTTCGGCATGATGTGGGTACGATATGCTTTCCCAGGGCTTTGCACTCACGCTCATGGCTGGGGCTTAGGCTTCTTGTTTGTTGTAATTATAAATGGCATAAATAAGTAGTGGAGAAAGCACAGTGGATACGGTGACGAATCAAGAGAAAGTGAACTGCAGAAAGTTGAACTTGTATCAATGTACTTTCTTGATGCTGAGGAATTTGATGACAATGAATTCACTTGCTAGAATCAGACGAAAAGGAAGAAAATCTTGACTTTGACGAGGCCGCAGGAATAGTTAAATTAATACGGCCATGCATCCACAAGAATAACCGACCGATGAATACCCGGTGTTAAGGTTGTTGAATTCATAGTCTGGTGAATACCCGGTGTTAAGGCTGTTGAATTCATAGTCTGATAGTGGTAAGAAAGGTGCCCGGAAAGGTGGTCAAGTAAACCTGGTCACTTTACGGAAATTACGGAAACGCCCATAGATACCGACGATAGTGGTGATGAAGATGTGGATTTGGAACATGCACCCGTCAATATTCAACCCACTCAGCTTTTTCAAGCGTACCATCGTGAAGATGAAGATACATTTACAGAACTTGCACTTACAGCTGCTAAAAATTTTGTGTGCAAATATACCTATCACAACAATCCATGCTCTCGCCGATACACAGCTGAGTGGTTAAGGGATACCAAAGAAGATATGGCTGAGATGTTAAGATGTAATCCCAGTTTAATAATTATAAATGTTTATAACATTGAAAAAAACCTATACATGAACATTGTAAATTGTAATTGTAATAAAAAATAGCAGTGCCACAAAAGCTGTGAATTTAAAATGAGCAATTTTGCAGGTTCTATTTCTCTACATAGCCATGGCATTAAATTGGCATTTATTAACAGATGTGTTCTTTTAAACAATTGCCACTATACACCTGCTACAATTCTAATCATTTTACCCTAAACTTGCACGTTCCATTGCTGTAGTGAGAGCGAATGTGTTCGTACATCAATTTAATACAATTCTACATACGATTTAAAGTGGCACACGCTTTCGCAAGTGTTTTGGGGTACGCACACGCAGTTGCAAGTGTTTTACGTTACGCACACACTTTTGCAAGTTTTTTTTTTTTTAAGGGTACGCACACGCATTTGCAAGCGTTTTAGGATACGCGTGCGAGTTTGCAAATGTTTGAGGGTATGCACGCACATTCGCAAATGATCTAGGGTATGCACTCGCGTTTGCAACTGTTTTCGGGTGTGTGCGCGTTTTCGCAATTTCTAGGGTACGCACGCATGTTCGCTAGAGTTTTAGGGTATGCAGGCGCGCATTCGCAAGTGTTTTGGGTACGCTCACACGTCCGCAAATGTTTAAGGCCACATGCGCTTTTTTCAAGTGTTTTAGGGTATGCATGTGCGTTTGCAAGTGTTTGTGGCTACGCACACGCATTCACAAGTGTTTGTGGGTACGCATACATGTTCACAAATGTTTTAGGGTACGCACGTGCATTTGTAAGTGTTAGAGGGTATGCATGTGTGTTTGCATATTTAGGGTACGAACACGCGTTCGCAAGTGTTCACTTGTACGCACCCACGTTCACAAGTGTTTTGTGTGTTTTAGGGTACGCTCGTGCATCTGCAAGTGTTTGAGGATACGCACTCGCGTTCGTTTTTGAGGGAACGCACGCGCATTCAGAAATGTTTTAGGGTATGCATACGCGTCCGCAAGTGTTTGTAGGTAGTGGGTACACACACGCAATCACAAGTGTGGGTACTGTGGTACGCATGCACGTTCACAATTTAGGGTACGCATGCGCATTCGCAAGTGTTTGAGGGTATGCATGTGTGTTCGCAATTTCTAGGGTACGAACACTCGTTCGCAAGCGTTTAATGGTACGCACATGCGTTCGCTAGTGTTCAATGGTACACACGCGCGTTCATAAGTGTTTTAGGGTACGCGCATGCGTTCACAAATGTTTTAGGATACGCATGCGAGTTCCCAAGTGTTTGAGGGTACGCACACACGTACACACTTTTTGTCTCGCCTGAGCGTGTTGAGGAAGAGACTATGAAATCACTTTTCTGTATGTAGTATGTAGTATGTCTGCTCATTTTGGTTAAAGTTTCGTTACACGACTCATTTGAAAAGCGTTGCTTCAATTCAAACCAAACTTGGTAACAATGATCAGTGGGTCGGGACTAGGGGTGAGGTGAAGGGCCTTGAGGTCAAAGGTCATGTAGGGGTCAAATTTGGTGTGTATGTAGTATGTTCGCTCATTTTGGTTAAAGTTTCGTTACATGACTGTCATTTGAAAAGCGTTGCTTCAATTCAAACCAAACTTGGTAACAATGATCAGTGGGTCGGGACTAGGGGTGAGGTGAAGGGCCTTGAGGTCAAAGGTCATGTAGGGGTCAAATGAGGTCAATGTCCATTTTCTCAGACACCAAGGGCCGCACATTCCTAAAACTTGGTGGGTGGGTGCCCCTTGACCGTCCGAAGACCGAGTTTGCATTGGTTAGTGGATCAAAGGTCTTTGGGGTCATCTAGGGGTCAGTTTCTATGGGAATTTCCTATGACCACCAAATTTGGTCAGAAGGACCACTGACTGGAATGCAGAACAATGTTGAGGTCAAAGGTCATGCAGGGGTTATCTGGGGTCATCTGGAGGTCAATTTC
This sequence comes from Ophioderma brevispina, assembly GCA_023653785.1. NCBI lineage: Eukaryota > Metazoa > Echinodermata > Ophiuroidea > Amphilepidida > Ophiodermatidae > Ophioderma > Ophioderma brevispina. The sequence goes on from JAMKCH010001444.1 coordinate 92,754, forward strand.
CATGGGAATGAATGTGCTAGGACCACCAAACTTGGTCAAAAGAACCACTGACCTAAACACAGACCAATGTTGAGGTCAAAGGTCATGCAGGGGTCATCTAGGGGTCAATTTCCATGGGAATGAATGTGCTAGGACCACCAAACTTGGTCAGGAGGACCACTGACCTGAATGCAGAACATTGCCAAGGTCAAAGGTCATGCAGGGGTCATCAGGGGTCAATTTCTATGGGAATGTCCTAGGACCAACAAACTTGGTCAGAAGGACAAATGACCTGAACGCAGAACAGTGTTGAGGTCAAAGGTCATGCAGGAGTCATCTGGGGTCATCTAGAGGTCAATTTTCATGGGAATGTGTTAGAAACACCAAACATGATCAGGAAAACCACTGACCTGATTCAAATGATCATAACTCTTAAACACAGCAAAATGTTAACCCTAACAAAATTGTTCACAGTATCCACATAGTTGATGGATTTCCATGGGACTTGAATACAATGGACCTTGGGTAGTGACCCACATGTTGGTGACCTCGTGTGACCTTAGGTGATCTCATTCACAAACCGCGATGGCAGACGACACTCGCGGTCCGAGGACCGCTGTATTTTTGGCCCCCACAGCACATTGCTTATGTTATCATGTAGATGGATATACGTATGTATGTACGTATGTATGGATAGCCGGTTGGTCGGGCGGGCGGGCGGGCAGAAAAGCATTAATCCACTCTATAGACTTAACCGATTACTCAATGAACTTCTAACTTGGCATGGTGATAGAACATGATGAGGTCATGTGCTGTATACTTTTTGGACAGGTTATGAATATTAATGAGCTCATTTGCATATTTTAAAGACAAAGCTTTAATCTAATCTACAGACTAACCACACTTGTGGGGGCCATCTTAATTACGCACCGCGTAATTCTTGTTTTATCGTTAAAGCAGGCGAGACTTGTGGTTTGAGAACCACCTTTTTTGGGTACGCACACGTTCTCAAGTGCTGAAGGTGCACATTGGCTGTTTTCGTTGTTTGCAAAATAAAGGACACTTCTGCTATCCTGGCTGAGCTTCCTCTAGGCAGAGAACGGCTTGCTACTGAACAGCGTACATGTACGTTGGCCCTCAGGCAGTACCTTTCACCCCATTTGCCGAAAATGTAACAATATTTCTTCTGTAAAATCCAATGATTGACTCCTAACTTATACCTTCATTCTTTCCGTATAATGCAACTCTCTATTCCCTATCCATCACAATTGATGGGTTACTGCATCATTGATGCACTCGTTTGAACATTTCAACAATTTTATAAACTTGAAGCTCTATCATAAGGCAGTGTACGAATTTCACACAACCCGGTAAATGTATGCAGGTAGTGCTGCACACCAGTATTATCGGATGGAGTGAGCATGATACACAAAGATATTGGTCAAGCTATGAGTTTTATAAAATATCATGCTCGACGCTGCGCGTCTCGCATGATATTTTTAAAACTCAAAGCGAGACCAATATCTTTGAGTATCATGCGAAAAAATCCATCCAATTTTATCGTTATTATGTTTTCAGAATCTTGCTTTTGAAAATGTTACTTATATTATAATCCATTAGTATTACCTTCCAATTTGTAGTCCGATGTTTAAGTGACAGGGGAATTCATCTTTCCAAAAATCCAAAAGTTCTGTCAAATCCAAAACAGTAAAATCCATGGTCAGTCAAATCCACAAAGTTTCAAGCTTTACCGCTACAAGATACAGCTACAGCTGACAAGATACAGCTGACCGTCATGACCGTCCTCACATTAGTAATAGCAACCTCTGCATAGAATTTCTCGAGTACCTCGGCAAGCTTGGGCTTATCCCAACTTTCAAAGTCCGTCGGTATTCTTTTCGTTTGTAAATGCGATCTGAAGATCCTGACGTTAGTTTCAGTGCTTCTCTTCGTGTTTGCACTATCAGGCTACTATAGGTTCTTGAAGTTCTTGATCATTGGTACGGTAGTAGCAAAACGCGAGCTCCCAGCAGAAGTGGACACCATGATTATCTTGACATGTTGTCTGCCGGCAAGGCCGAAAGGCTTTGAAACTAATTTTCTGATTGGTTGAAACGTGTTGCACACCAATGTTGTTTACTATAGCTACCAATCATGAGACGGCTTTTGCACACGCTCTCGTGTCATGACTGCCATATAGTCTCAATTGTAGTTTGTAAACGTTACATATACATCGCTATTACTCATACGTAGTAGTGCACTTTGCCCTCTATGAAAATACTGGATGATTTAGCCGAAGCCAGGAATAATAGGGTAGCCGATTGACACTCAGGATGACACAATCGCCAGTTATATTAGATTCTAAAAATAATGTGTAATGTATAGGATACAAGATTCTGAAAACATAATAACGGTCAAAATCGGTCAAAGCGTCTAGGAGCAGGAGCTCTGTTGACAGAAAGAAAGAAAGAAAGAAGAAATGGTCAGAAAGAAAACCTTAGGCGTGAATGCCTAAGGTAAGAAGAAAGTCACAAACCCAAGTATGTTAGCCGGCTGCACCGGCTAACATAAAAAACATCATGATTTAGGCAAAATTGTGTGACATTAAAAGATGGGCACTTATAATGCTAATTTTCTCTTCATTTTTCCCATTTCCAAAGTTCAAATCATAATATTTATGTCAACAAAATACAAATTTCCCATAATAAAACTCACTTTTTACACCAACATTAGCACTGCTCTCGGGCTCGCTAGGTCACTCACTGTTACTATCCACTCACTGTTACTATCCAGAGAGCCTGCTTTAGCTGGCGCGCCTCGCTGCTCATCGCTTCGCGACTCACTTGTGTATGAAAACATGCCTAGGACACATGGTGTGTCTACACCAACATCTGATGTTTTCCACAAACTGACTTCACCAAAAAACAGGTATAAGATATAAATTTTGGTGTCCCCCTTTTTCTATTTACATCTTGAAACTTTCAATTGAGATTGCTTTCATAAAATTGGTTGTTTCATTGTTATTTGTCTGTTAATTGCTTAAAGGTTGCATGATTTTCAAGAGGCATAAGTTTATTGATGACAATCACACTAAAAAAATTGAAAAAAGTATGATTTCAAATTTGACAGATTACTTTGGTGTCCCCCCAAATATTTACATCGGACAACTTCTATGGTGAAATTTCTCATTTTAACAAACTTCCAATTTCTAAACTTATTCTCAGTGAATTCCTGTAGCAGGGGTTTGTGATATTTCCATGATAAAATTTGGTCAAGTTCCTTCACGCTTGTTTGAAGTATGTAGAAATGGCTTCATTTAATCAAATGTGAACTATAGATGGCGCTATTTATGCTAATACATATTTCCCGATTTCAAGGGGTAGGTAATTGCAATTGCTATTAAATTAGGTGAAAAGTGTGCCAAAGACAACAAGGAAATTTTATCCGAAAATTATATCAAAATATAAAAGGAATAATTGATATTAAAAGCATAAAATAATAATTACAAATAATTAAATAGCACCCTCATTTTTGGCAAAAATAGAAAAAGTGGAAAGCAAAATTCTTGAAAAATAGCTGTAAATATGAATAAAGTCATAAATAAAAAGGAATAAAGGTTGAAAATGATTGCAAAGCACTTGCATTTATTAATGCGATAAACTTTATATCAATTTGAAGATAACATTGGCTAAAACATGAAGTTTGTTTGAAAAATTAATAAATGATCGCATCAAACAGCCGTGCCTTAAGAATGTAAAAAAAATCCGGAAATGAGAGTTTGGTGTCCCCTTTTTACATCTGTTATACATGAAATTCAAGTTTGTTGGATAAAATTCAGGTGGAACTACTGACTTATGATTTATTGGGGTTTCTAGGTGAGGAATTGACACCGATATAAAATAGAAAGAAATATAACTTAAAACAGTTTTGTTTATAAGATAGAGCAATTTTGATATTTTGGTGTCCCCTCTTACACCAGAAATTGGAAATTCTATCAAAATCATGGTATTTTCGGCTTGCAACTGGTTATTTTCTCTTTTTTCTCTTTCTTGGAGCAGAACAGATTTTATCTTCTGAAATGTCCCGTACGTCACATTTCAAATAGTTTGGACCTGCCCTTTCACAAAAATCACTTCTCCTACTACAGATTATATTGCATGGTCATGTGACTCATGTATATGAAGCAGCTTGATACCTTTCATCAAAGTTATGTTGGGACACGGGATCTAAAGTCATTAAGAGGGCACTCACTACCAGTCTCAGTTTGACACATCTTCAAAAATTTGTATCTGCTATATGCAATTTAAGGTAGCCCCAAAATGAAAGCCAGGTTCATGGTGAATGTTATCGTGTGAATTTGAGGACTTGCACAAACACCTAATGAGAAATCACAACGATGAGCCTCTCTTGATTATTAACAAATGAAAAGAAAAAAGTTATTTTTTTCAAAAAAGGTAAAGTTAACCCACTACACTACAATTCATCATTGGCCATTCTAGGGGTCTATTAACATAAAAAAGTGACTAATGATATTCAATCTTTGTAATGCATGAACATCAAGTAGTTTTGACCTAAAAGAGAATGATGGCAATATGTTTGCTTCCATTACGGTTTTGCAAAATAATGGTAGTTTCAATGAGATGTGATATGCCTAAATTTGTCATTGGCCATTTTCAAGCTTTTGCTGGGAAGAGAAACCAGACTCACTCTCCTCTCTACTTCATGAACAACAAACTGAAACCTACAGGGAGCATAACTCTTCTTGGTGTCACCATCTCCAACACACTGTCATGGGCATAGCATATCTGGTATAGCCAAGAAAACAACCAAGCGTCTCTACATCCTAGGTTGTGCCAGGAATCTGCTGCCACCTCAAGCACATATTGCTATTTACAAGGCTTACATCCGCCCTCTCATGGAATATGCATCTCCAAACTGGAATGGTGCAGGCACCACATCATTGAAGTCAACTGATAGATAGCAAAAGAAAGCACTCCGTCTCCTCAGGATTGAAGAACCTCGGAAAGCTGGCATTGTTCCACTGGAGCACAGGAGGAATGTCGCCTCACTTAGCGTGTTCTACTATTTCTGCTGGTGTACCCTAAGGGAGTATCCTTGGCCTGCTGCTTTTCCTGATGTTCATTGATGACCTAGCTTCACATCTGGAAAATGATCTCCACTTGTTTGCTGGCAATGACTCAACACTTCAGTGTGATTAAGAGCACAAATGACAGAGCCCTCTGTGCAGAAAGCCTTCCGCAAGATCTTAAGGTAGGCCGTCAAAAAAAAATAGACGGGATATTGAAGGATCCTTGGGGACATAGCGGCATCCCGATTTTGCGGGATGTATGGGCGCATGTTCGAGGTCAAACTCGTAAAAAGTTGAGTAGCAAGTTGTCTTGTTTATCTAGCAATTACACCCCATCGAGATGATTACCACTCGTTAATTGCCAGCGCGACGCAGGAAGACGATCCTATCAAGATATACAATAGTAGATATTAAGCAAAATAACGGTCCACCGTTAGCCGTCAACAGCATTGTGTTTCTTATGTGTACTTCCATATGCTGTTATCATCGACCTCGTTCTTTGGCAGTGTTGTTCGTCGGTTTGTTTATTATGATATCATCAGTGCATAACAAGCAAGAAACGATCAATCGTATTTATCGTAGGCCTACACGGAGACCCTAACTTTGGGGAAACACGACAAATGTCGGCGCCTATTAGCGAATATCATATGGTCTTTATGCACAACACGTGTGTGCTGCATACGCCTGTGAATTTCATTATTTAACTTCATGCGAAAGCGCCGAATACAAAAGCTAACAAAAACGAAAAAGTAAGAACAAGAAAGTGATCCATCAATTGGAAATCAGACTGAAAGTTTCATATTACATGTAGTATTTTCATGATTGTAATGTATAAAAGATCATGTTCTATGTAAGCCATTGCAACATCGACACTTTCCATTTTAAAGTTTGCCACGCGGTCCACAAATTTACGGGCGGATCTGCCTTTTCAGTTCGCAGATCGTTAACTAAGGCGCTAATTTTATGCTAAAAAATGGAGCTGTCGATCATTTTGAAATCGTTTATTTTTTATTCCATCGTCTCCAATCGTAACAAATTTCACCACTACATGTTAGTATAATGTTTTATGGAGCCATTGAAGTGCGCCTTTTTGAAGGATGGCGACGAAATATTAAAAAATATAGGTAATTTTGTCCCAGGATGGCTGGGATTATTTAACGGATTGGCGGTTTTTAAACCGAATGGATTTGCTGCTAGATCCGTTTAGAGAATCGCCAAATGTTTAAACCCGGCACTTGAATAACTAGCACTCTATTTTGTAGCATTAAAAGTCTAAAAATCATGCAACTGTGTCTATTTTATGTTTTTTAAAAATTGAAGTCTGTAATATTTTGACCAAAACATTAAGAAAATGCATCTTCAACGACATCGACTTGCTGCAAGCCCCGGCTGCAAGCACGTGCGTTGTACAGATCCCATTGTAAAATGACGTCAACGATTTTTGCCAATCACATATTCCCACCTGTACAACTAAATTCTTTGGCCAATCGCATTCAACGTTCATTTATGACGAGTACTCTTTAAATACCTGCTTTGCTAGGAGCATGGTGGTGAAACAGTCTGACTTTCCTAGAAACTACGTTGCGGAGCATTCATTTATACTGCATCATCAAATTCCACTAAAAATATTTCCAATGATATATGCGTTGTTGATAAAATTCGATATTCATTTCAGCCTTGTACCTTCTGTGTGTACGATGACATGAGTTCAACTTCATCCCGTTCACTCTTCGTCAATACTTCTTGGCCCGCCCTACTTGATTATGCATGCCAAGACTTGAACGTTACACCTGCTTCACTCAGCATATAATTATTTTTTATGGGGCGAGAGGCAATAAATTATTTGCGTATGTGTGCGCGTGTTTAAACTTGGCCATAATTAGGCCTACCGATAGATGATTTAATTGGAGCAATAACCTGTACCCGTTCAGAATCAAACATCTCGACCTATGTCCCATAGAATTCGATATACACACAAAACAAAATCGCGAGTCCACTTCAAAGTTGTTTAACATGACTAGAGCACATGTTTATCAGAATTATTGAGGGTTTTCCCCAATGCGTTGTTTGTGGTGCGAGAGTGAGACTTGCGAGTTACACCTTGATTAATGAGGGATGCAATTTGTACATTCCGTCAGATAAGCTCTGATATTAACTCCGAATAGGAAGAAATATGAAGAAGACGAGAGATCTTGGGATTCCAGGGTATTTGTTGTCGTCGTTATTACTATTTTACGATTGTTACGATGAGGAAAGAAACCGGAAGAAACACGGTAGAAGTTTTACTTGTATGCGATCTCCCCCATTCCGTATTAATGGTAACGACAGGACTCCCCTGCATGACGTAATTAAATCCTGTGTGGGAATCTCCCGGGTGACGTAAATTATCATGTATTATAGAAACTTTGAAACCCGACACAATTTTCCACTGTCAACATCCACTGTCGATAGCAAAATAAAGTTAGGTTGTGATTTGTACCGGAAAATTGGCCTATACTGCGACATTATTATAGTAGCAACGCCAGAGGGAGATGGATTTTTGCCGTATTTTTTCCGTTTTGAAAGTTCGCCGTGTTGGTTTTTTCATAGAAATATGTCAATTCATTAGCCACATGGTCATGATGGTGTGTAGAAATAGTGGGCTGTTATGATAATTAGGTGACTGCCTAATTATAATAATTTTCGCCAAGCATGCTTAGCGAGGGAAGTTGATGGATGGATTTCACTTTCCCGAATTTATAACGGGAAATGCATGCGATCAACCATACTCGATACATTACAACTCATTGTCGCGGAGAAAATCGCATTCTGCTTTCACTAAAAATGTGAACGATTCGGTACCATTTTATGTTTTATTTGGAATTTTACAACCCTGGTATTCGATTCGACCAATACTTCGTAGGGAGGCGCAACAAGATATGAATCAGATAAAAAACAAACAAAATAGGCCCTAAGGGGAAAAAAACCAAAAAAAATCAATCAAATTACAAACTCAACTCCAAAGTTCCACGGACTAAATTTCAATTCATGCAGAACTGCCGACTGCCGTGTCCACCACTCAAAAATGTAAAATCCATGGAGGAAAAAAAACTTAAAATACAATAAAAGTAAAACAAAACAAATAAAACAAACAAGATTTCAAGAATACCGCATCCCCGATGGAAACCCACGTGTTTTCCCGGCCTAATCCCTTAACTTGCGTGTGTGCGCACGCGAATAATGAACTATGCTGCACGCGAAAAGCGGTGTGACGCATCCATATGCATGGTAACTTGTAAAATATGCTGCCACGATGAGTTGCTTTTGCAAACAAAATGGGGTTTTAATTTCTCGATTTGAGCCTCATAAATTGTTTGATTTTGATCATACCCCAGATGAGTAATTGCCTGGTGAAGAAGCAGTGTGAAGAATAAGAGATGAACGTTTGCGTTTTGGAATAAGGCTATGTTTTGTAGAGGAAATCGGGACAACATTTGGACAAAATGGCGATTTTCTTCTCTGTTTTCACTTTCGATGATAATTCGTGATTTTTGGTTCCCAGTTGCTCTAATCGTAATCAATCAGCAACAGGTAAACGGAAATTGTTTAAAAATCGTGATTTATGTCCAACTTTAACATCGTGGCGTTGCGTCCAATGACTCCAGGATTTTTGCCTTTTTTGGCAAGTAATTTGAAAAATAGTGCAGAATTTTTTTAAGGTCAAACATTTTTATAACCATTTCTATAGGCCCTATTTTTTTTATAGGGAACCAAAAAAAATGAGTGAAAATCACCATTTTTCATGATTTTCTCCAAACCTATTTGTGGGAAATAAGATTATCATATTTGGATTTCTTGAGTCATTTCCTTCTCAAAATATATATATACTTTTAATATATGTTGGAACAATAATTAAGAAGATACGGCAAAAAAAAAACAGTTCCGTTTAAATTCCTGCCATCTTAAAAGAACACAAACACACACGCGCGCGCGCGCGCGCGCAAACACTGGTTTGGTCTTAGATCGGTACATTTTAAAAGCCGAGATACAAAACAAAACTTTTGTGGTTTACCGAGACACATGATAGTATAATGTTGATCTGAGATGAATATACCAGATCTCAGATTTTGATGTCCCACATGTTCTCTGGCAAATCCGGAAGCATAAAGCAAAAACGTCTTGGTAAATCCGAGGTATAATAGACAATTCTATTGGTAAAACCGAGGCACAATAGATGCTAGATGTGACAACTAATGTGATTAAAAGCCGCTAGCCGGTATATCCCACGTGCTCGGTCCCACGTGCTTCTGGCAAATCCGAGGCATAAAGCAAAAACGTCTTGGTAAAGCCGAGGTACAATAAACCCCAATTCTATTGCTAGATGTGATGTTGTGACAGGAGTGAAACTTATTCAATGCGATTAAAAGCCGCTAGCCGGTATAGTAGAAGGAAAAAAAACATACACGCGCTCAAATCAATGGCAAATCCATGCACATGCAATAGGCCGTCCGACGGACCGATTGACATCAATGATGGGGAGATCGGTAGGTCCACACACAGTGAAGAGTCGTTGAGAAAGGGGTGGGTTTTCTTCCCCCACGCATCCACCACCGACCCCCGTATAACCGGCTGAGCTTTCACCTCGGAGGAATTATGTTACAAGGAGAAATTATTTCACTGTAGAAAAAAAAAATAATTGCCTTGTTTACTAAAGTTTTTGAAGGTCACAATTTTTTTTGTTAAATTTGTGCATGAATTCTCTGCGGCGGATAAATGAGCACAATTAATCTCTCCGCAAAAGATACTGGGCCGATGAGGATTGCCAATAATACAGCAAGTCCATCATAACCAAAGAATTTCACCGCGAACAAAGCTGCAATTTTAATAACGAAATTTCAAATTCTCTCCAGTCAAAATTCGTTCCGGCTGCGGGATCATAATCAAAGAATTTCTCCCTATTTCCTTTTCCCCCTCCCCAAGTTCTCCCAAATCTCCTCCTCTCCTTCTTTCCTCCACTTTTCCTTCGCTCTCCTTTCCCCCTCTTTTGGAAGCGCCAGCCTTGGACCCATATCCATTTCATATGTGAGTGCCCCCCCCCCGCATAGTCTTCAAATTGCCATACAGTATTCACAAAAAAAAAAATTATCCAATCTCCCATCCGCACAGCGAATCACGTCCATCGTCTATGTTATAGTTTTACTCTTCTTACGCGTAAATACTATGCTAATCAGCACACACCCCCGTCAGGTTGCATTCTGAATTGGTATAATTACTGGATATCCATGACAACAACTCGTGGAATTTTCTCACCATCTGGGAGCGAGCAATGCCGGGGTCACGATGCACGTGGCTGGGTGCTATCTTCAGTTGCTTGGCGCCCGGCTTGGCAGTACGATCAAATCCATTATTTATGGAAATTTCATCACAAAATCTTTCACAAATCATCTAGAGTATAAGTTGAACCCATAATGTGTACGATTATGTACGGATTGATAGCGAATATTAAATATTTATATAAAATACGGTCCCGGAATACGGTGGACCTTAATATCGGGGTGGACGAACCATTGACGTAGGCCTACCAAAATAGAATTAAAAGCACTTCGACAGATGGCAGGACTTGTGAGTACTATGTTGAAACATGAATGGTTGCCGAAATAAGTTCGGTAATTAGCTACTTGTATAAAATGATTATATTAAAAACGACCGAGATATGGCAAAAGAGGCAAGGCGGTATAAAGGCCTTAATAAGTAATTTGTTTAGACCTGTAACCTGTGATACAAATGAAGCAACTGTTGAACGTAACCCAATATTTTGTTACAGTAGGAAACGTGAGTATATTCTATACACATGCAAAGTATACCTCAAAGTGGTAAGGAACTTTCAAATCCTAAACTCAGTTGCAGCGGGGTCGTTGTGTTTTTAAGATAGTTATTTTTAGGAATGGGATAATCAATGCTTTCACTCTATAGTAACTTTTAGTCGCGCGAAGTACTAGCACCGCCAAAGCACGTAAAATTATTAATCGACTTTATTCTCCTCCACTTCATATTTTCCCGATGTGATTTCCGACCTCCAACGAATGTGGATTGGATAATTTTATCTTCCGATGCTTTGTTTTTGCCAAAAAGTAGTCTTAATTTTCTAGCAAGCTACTAGAAATGTCCGCGGGACGAAAAGTACTTCAAAAATATTTGATTTTTGAATTTTCCAATATAGGCCTAAAGTGATAAAATAGTTTAAATAAGAAGTGCTTTTTGATGCAGCGACCAATATTACGTGACGTACCAAAAAACAAGATAATTACCGAAAACAAGGAATTTACTTTCATAAGCCCATGCAGTATGTAGCCGACTGACGGGAGACCCGGCGTGAGACTCCCACTTTCAAAACCAGTGGATTTACGATGGTCGGTATCTTGAAGCATCCTGACGCAATGTTTGTATCCCTTCACTCATGTCTGGTGTTAATTGAAACCGTTATATTAATCGCCTGATTAAGTGTAGAGTGGTACGGGATCGTGAAGTATCCCGTCACTATTGCCTTGTTTACTCAACTTTTTATGGCAATTACCAGTGCTTGCACAAAGGTTTGGGCGCTAATGAGTTTGACCTCTGTTTCAAGTGGATCGGGATGAATACAATAGATCCCGAATATTCGGGATGGAAGGGATCCTTCAATATCCCGTCTATTTTTTTTTGACGGCCTACCTAACAACATTGAAACATTGGCTTCCAGATCCCAAGAGATAAATATGGATTTGGTGCATTTTTTGTTGTTGTTGTTTGTAATTTTGAATAAAGTTGTAAATGAAGCCTATTTAATGACAATGGATTCATATCTTGAATCTGAATCTCACAATTAAACATTGCACATGGATTACGTACCAAATACAAGAAAGTGAAGTTGGTGTGTGTTGCATTTGTGATACATACAAGTGTGTGTGTGAGTGTGTGCATGTGTGCAGGGGGGTGTTTGTGTGTGCATGTGCCTGTGTAAAATGCAAGGTGGATTGCTTTGGTAGATTGTTTACAGGTGAGACTTGAATGCCAAACAGGAGCTGCATAATCCAACATTCATATAGACAGTGATCAAATCCTGCTAAGGAACCTGGCAAGGAACGCCAATATTTTTTTTTCAAACGACCAAGGATATAGTGTTCGCCTGGGTGTCCCATTTCAGATCGTCTTGGACCCATACCCCAAGCAACTTTCCTTCGGAAACAACTTGAAGTACACTATCACTTATTGAATTGAAAGTGCTTTGGGTGGGTTTCTGTTAAAAATCTGCATGGTTTTGCATTTGTTTGGATTTAAAGGTAGGTGACCCGATTGGTCATAATTTTAACATTTACTTTTTCCTTATTTGAATGAAGGGCCATCGCCTACATATTACAAATTTGAAGTTTGGTTTGTATCGCTTGAGCCATATTGATGTTATTAGCAGAATGTGTCCAAAAACAACCCAAAGAAACTATATGATATTTATTGTGGTTAACCTCATTTTCCAGTAATTCACGACTATTTTTACCATATCTCCTTAAAGGTAGGTGACCCGATTGGTCAAAAAAATTAACATATACTTTTTCCTTATTTGAATGAAGGGCCGTCACCTACATATTACAATTTGAAGTTGGTTTGTATTGCTTGAGCCATATTGATGTTATAAGCAAAATGTGTCCAAAAACAAGCCACAGAAAACTACATGATATTTATTGTGGTTAACCACATTCTCCAGTAATTCGCGGTTATTTTGACCATATCTCCTCAAGGAAACATAATTTGGGTGTAAAATTTCACAGGGGTTATGAGAAAAATATGAGTTTTCTTGTGATATCAAAATCTCCAATTTGATGGAGAAAAGTTGGGGATCGAAAAAGCAATCGGGTCACACACCTTTAAGGAAACATAATTTGGGCGTAACATTTCACAGGGGTTATGAAAAAAATATGAGCTTTCTTGTGATATCAAAATCTCCAATTTGATTGGGAAAGGTTGGGGGTCGAAAAACCAATCGGGTCACACACCTTTAAATTAAGATGGTTGTTTAAAGACCAAATATACTAACTGTGAACATCATTTTGCATGGAAAAATTGCTGTTAACCAAACGGATTTCCCCAAGAGTGAGATCAGTAACATGTTTTCATCTATGGGAGGAAGAATTGGCAACTGCTTCATCAGCAGTACCCAAGAAAATTATAGAGCCAAGCTTAGTCTCCTGGGAAATGCTACATGTGAGACTTTCCCACTCAGACAAGACTAATCGATAGTGAACTTTCTGCCATCTGTCTGAGGGAGAGCCTATGATCCACTGAATGATTTCAGATCTTGCCCCAACTTGGAGATCAATTTGGCAACAGCAATAGTATGGTCAACACAGTCAAATGTTTTTGAAAAATCAGTATAGAGTACTAACTGAGTTAGTCAAACTGCTATCTTTGTGAAATGCATGTGATGTGCTCTTTGTACATGCTCTGCTCTCAGTGACCTTGGAAAGTTTCAACATTTTGACTCACTTAAAAAGTCCTTAGAGAAAACACTGTTGTATGGTACGTGTAAACTAATTACTTTCCTGAACATTTTTTCTCTCTCTTTACAGGTGCGGGATCGGTTCAGATTTCATTTCTATGTAACTGGAGAGGTAAAGTCAAAGAGAGAATACACAGGTTCCTCTTCGGTATTCAGAAGCCAACAGCAAGCCTGGGAGCGCATGGGACTGGTCTTCCGATCAAGGATGAATTTCATCTGCCCATATATGAACACCATTGGCAGCAGTCGCTCTTGAGTTAAGAATTGAAGATCCAGCTGAAGGCAGTTCAAAAAGATGCCTTCAGACCAAAGTAGGTTGTACCGATTTGTTCTGATGCTTTCGTAAATTCATATGTAGAGGCACTCAAGATTGATGGGGATAGTGTGGGGATTAATGTACAACTGGCAAAGATGTTCATGTTGTTTGATGAGTATGAGGTGTATAGGAAAATGTACGATGGTGATAATAAGAATATGGAGTCGCAATTCAGTTTCTAGGAGACACTTAAGTTTGTATATCAATTGTAGAGAGTATCTGTAATCAGTGAAAGCTCTGAATAAAGTTACAGATTTGATATACCATGATGAGTGTTATTTATAGTGTAGATTTGTTGTAGATTTATAAAAAAGTTATGGGTTAGGAATATACTTGAGTACAATTCAATCACAGGCTCTTTGGGTTTTGAAACCATTGGATATTTTCTTCAGGAATGCATCATCATAATCTACCTCCTGACTGATTGATAGCTGAACCATATATAAGTTGTGCCAGAAAGAATGTTATGTTCTTTTGATACTATTGAAGGGATGAATACATGATAGCACAATCTCAATCTTTAGAATTAAATTGCCTGTTAGAAGCATTTCAGACTATTATTTACAGTGAGATGTAAGAATTATTCCCCATTAAATAATGATTGGTAAATACAGGTTGGGCCAATGCAAGCATCAACTGCAAAAGAGAGAACTTTCTGCATTTACTTTGTTTTCCTGCCGCACAATGAAATGCAAACAAGATATAACATTCTTCCTCTTTTATTCATGTGATAAGTTACAGAAAAAAATCACATTATATTATCAAAGGTGTTCACACCATGTTTACTTGTGAGACATTTTTGGTGTGTTGTGTTTTGTAAATTTGTGTGGTGGTGTCCATTTAGTGTTAACTTTGGTGGTATTTGTTCATTGGTAACATGCGGTTTTTGTACAGGTGGTGTACACTTAATTTCAGACTATGCTTTCCGTTGCATCTCCTCCATATATTTTTGTATTTTAAGGTATTCTAAATATATTGTTTGACAGAAAGAAATGAGTACATGTAAATGCAAAGAGGAAATAATAAATGGACCCATATTAATGGAAATTAACGCACATCACAAGCTTTGACATGGTGTGAGCCTGGTAATGTATAAGATTTTTGTTGCGAGTTTGTTTTGTGTGGTTTGACCGTTGTTTTGATGGTATTTTTGTTAGGTTTAAACATTTTTCTACTTTAATTTTCTCCCAATTTTAATTCCATTGGATGAAATATGAATATGAGACTGAAAAATGATTTACAGATGGGTGACCCGAAATTGGCAATTCATGATATATGTTTTATACGAAGGACCATCACTGAAATAGTGGAAATTCCAAGTTTCATTGGAATTTGCTGAGCCGCTCTGATTTTAGAAATGTTCTGTGTGTTTGCAACTGCCCAACCTTATTGTGTAGGTAATTTGGTAAGTCAACCAATAATTGATTATTTTTTCACTATATCTTTGCAAAGGAATGGAGTTTTGAGGGCTGAAACTTTGGGGACGGACTGAAGAAAAAACAGCCCTTTCATATGATTACCAAAATCACAACTACTTCCGGTTAAGTCAAACACAATCATGTAGGCGATCGGGTCACACACTTTAAATGTCTTAGTTAAATGACAATGAAGTATTTGAAAAATGCATGAATCTAATGCTGTAGTGAGTTTTGAGATGACTCATTGAGAAGAGTTTTGATTTCTTTTGGTGTCTGAGTTATGTATATATTTATCAGCAAACATGTTCCAAAAGTGTACAGCAACCTTGGTTATATTCATAATTCTTGCATAAGCATCTTCATGGAAGTTAAATAAGCAGTGTAAAAATTATTTTTTGAATATGGGCTTGTACATGCATGTCAAAAAATTAACCCCAAGTTTATTTTTCCATATCTTCAGAATAGGAAGTCAGATCACAATCTGGTTTTCTCCAAATTAAAGCTGGAAAACAGTTTATGAAAATACATGAAAACCAAAATTTGATACGGACCATTAGTAACTAACTTTAATAACTTGATTGCATCACAAATGTTGGTGCACAAAACTTATTGCTCATTTTGCAAAAAGCAGAATGGTTGTACCATTTTGGGGGCAATTTGTACTCTTTTTTGCTTATTTTTAAAATTATGCTACTGATGTAACTATCTTATTTGAGCAAAACCTTTTGTGTGTGTGTGTTTGTTTTGTTCTGTTTCACTTTCAGCTGTGAAATGCTATGGCTTGTCATTGAGTTGGATCATTACCTACAAGTAATCCCTTACGAAAATGGCGAGCACATTTTGAGCTTGTAACATGCTCGTTACAAGCTTGAAACATGCTCGTTACAAACTTGAAACATGCTCGTTACAGCTTGAAACATGCTCGTTACAAGCTTGAAACATGCTCGTTACAAGCTTGAACATGCTCGTTACAAGCTTGAAACATTCTCGTTACAAGCTCGGTTTTGAAACAGAACGAACTTATAACGAGCTTGTTACGAGCTTGCAAAAGCCAAATGAGCTCAAAAATTGCAAGCTCGTTTTTGAAACAGAATGAACTTATAACGAGCTCACAATAGGACAAGCTCGGAAATGTGAGCTCGCAAATTGCAAGCTCGTTTTTGAAACAGAATGAACTTATAACGAACTCACAATAGCACGAGCTCGGAAATGTGAGCTCGCAAATTGCGAGCTCGTTTTTGAAAAGAATGAACTTATACGAGCTCACAATAGCACGAGCTCGGAATGTGAGCTCGCAAATTGCGAGCTCGTTTTTGAAACAGAATGAACTTATAACGAGCTCACAATAGCACGAGCTCGGAAGTGTGAGCTTGCAAATTGCGAGCTCGTTTTTGAAACAGAATGAACTTATAACGAGTTCACAATAGCACGAGCTCGCAAGTTGGGAGCTCGTTTTTGAAACGAACTTATATGGAGCTCACAATAGCACAAGCTTGTAAATGTGAGCTCGCAAATTGCGAGCTCGTTTTTGAAACAGGAGCTTAATGCAACGAGCTAACAATAGCACGAGCTTGCAAATATCAGATTGCAATTTAAAGCACATGCTATAAACTTAAGCGATATAGCTTTGTAACAAGCGCATAATTACTCAATTCTGTTGATGAGCTAGTATATCTGCACAATAGCATATATGTTACAATGCATATAGCCTGAACTGTTATTTTGTGTAATACACTTCAGACTGATGAACCACCTTACTCAACTGCAACACGTTCCTACAAATAAGAATAACATACAAAACAGTGTGAAGTTCAAGAACATTTATTTTCTTCAAAACTTGCAGTGATATTAGATACATATTAGTTTCACAGTTGCACCATTCTACAAAAACCCGACATCAATGCACATCAATGCACAGAAGAGGATATTATATTTAGTACCATGTTTAAGATACATACTTGTAGAGTTACCCAGGCGAAAAAAGCATGTTTCAACCATGGTCAACCTATGGTTGAAGCATGCTTGAAGCATGGTTGATGACCATGGTTGAGCATGGTCAACCATAGGTTTGAGAAATGGCACCACAGTTCAATCATGGTAGGAATGCATGATTAAAGCTTGGCCAAAGCATGGTCAACCATGCTGTGAGGAAGCATGGTCAACCATGCTTTGACAAAGCAGGGCCGACTGTGCTTTGAAGCATGGTCGACCATGCTTTGATGAAGCATGGTCGACCATGCTTTGATGAAGCATGGTTGAAGCATGGTTGAGCATGCTTTGGCCAAGCTTGGTCAAGCATGGTCAACCATGCTCCAATTGGTTTAAAAGCTTAGCTAGAGCATGGTCAACCATGGTTGACTGCGGTGCCATTTCTCAAACCTATGGTTGACCATGCTTGACCATGGTTAAGAGAGCTCAGCCAAAGCATGGCCAACCATGGCTGATAATGGTGCCATCTCACAAACCTATGGTTGAGTATGGTCAACAATCTTTGCCAAAGCATGGTTGTCAATGATTTTGCTAACTTTACCATGGTTGAAGAAAGCTTCGCCAGAGCATGGTCAAACATGGTCAAAAACAAAAAGTTCACAGGCTACTCGATCTTTGCATATGCGCAAATCAGATTTCACATAGCAATGTGTCCGTGTGTCCGAGACAGTGTTTATTTGGGGTCGAAAGTGAGCATTACCGTTTCGTTCCACAAAAGAGTCACCTGTCAGTATTTTTGATTGAAGATGAAATTGCCTAACTATAATCTGATTTTTTAATTCTGGGTCACGAACGACCAAAACACCGCATACATGCATATTCTTTCCACGGAAGTGACGTCGCCGACGTGCGACCCTGACGACCACGGTATAGAACAACATGATTGGTCAGCCTCACTAGGTCACTCACGCATAACATCAGGCGTACTCGTGTGTACTGAATGCATGCACACTAGTATTAAGTGTGTCCCAGAATTAAAGAATATGATTATAGACCTAGGCCCTAGTCCTTACCTTTGCCATATTACACCTGGAATTAGCAATTAAATTAATCTTTCATAGTACAGGATTCAATCATGGCTTTCATTCATGACACTGTTGCTAGGGCTTAGTCATAACCTTAGGCAAGGTTGAGTGGGACTCTCGACAAGATAAGTCCTACATATAAATGGTGACAATCGGTGATTCAGAGATTGTCTTGTAGGCATGTATACAACTAATTTAACCTTGGCCTAGGACTTGTGGTGGGGTAACTCACAGTAGGCCTAACTCGATCTGGCTAGCCTAGGCTAGCCCAAGATTGGTCTATGCTCTAGGCTAGCCTACGCATGTACGGGTAAGCTTAGACTAGAGTAAACTGGAAATTTCTTGTTCACCATAGTTCATGTTTTCACTGTAAAGATGATTATAAATGGTTAATTCTTTCCAAATTGGTATTCTTTCAGCCAGTTCAATTTCATAAGCCTACATACAATTATACTATGGTTGCCGAATTTGGCACCATAAAGCATGCAAGCAATTTACACATGTTTACTGTACTCAATACTTACATTTATTCAGACTGCTCTGAAGCTTCTAGATGTATACAATAAATTTCATATAAATGAACTACATTTATTACATTTTGCTCTTATGATGGTACTACTGATACACAAAATGAGGAGATGATTACCCCTTTGCAAACTGCCAAGCTTCCAAGCTTTGCCACCCAAGAGTTCTAGTGTTGGGCACTGTGATACAAAGTAAGATGGACTGGTTGGGGGAATTTTGCAGCTTAAAATGAACACTATATAAATGTGACATTGAAGTAAAAAAATCCATATAGATAAGTAATAAAATGAGGAGATACCCACTGTTCACAACTGCCAAAGCTTCCAAGCTTGCCACCAAGAAGGTTCTAGTGTTGGGCACTGTAACAAACTAAGTGGACTGGATTGGTTGAATATAATTTTATGAGTAAAATGACACAATAAATGGTGAATTGAAATAAATAAAATCCATTATAGATAAGTAATAAAATGCAGGAGATACCCACTTTTCACAACTGCCAAAGCTTCCAAACTTGCCACCAAGAAGGTTCTAGTGTTGGGCACTGTTGATACAAACTAAGATGGACTGGGATTGTGTGAATTTTATGAGCTAAAATGGAACACTATATAAATCTGTGACATGAAAAAAAAAAGTCCATTTAGATAAGTATAAAATGAGGAGATACCCACTTTTCAAAACGCCAAAGCTTCCAAGCTTGCCCCCAGAAGGTTCTAGTGTGGGCACTTGATACAAACTAAGATGGACTGGGATTGGGTGAATATAATTTAGAGCTAAAATGAACACTTATATAAATTGTTGACCTTGAATAAAAAAATACTTATAGATAAGTAATAAAATGAGGAGATACCAACTTTTCAAACTGCCAAAGCTTCCAAACTTGCCACCAAGAAGGTTCTAGTGGTGGGCACGGATACAAACTAAGATGGACTGGATTGGGTGAATATAATATTATGAGCTAAATGAACACTATATAAACTGTGACATTGAAAGACAAAAAATCAATTAAATAAGTAGATAATAATATATAATACATAATAAAAACATATTCTTAGGGGCTGAAAGATCAACTTTGGAGTGTCAGGTGACTGACTGACCATTTATGGCTGAATTAAAGCTTCCACTAGTCCCATGTGACAGTATCATGGTAACAGGGTCAATTATGAAAAATAAAAGTGAATGAATAAAGTATCTTCGTGACACAAATGACACAATAGTTGATGTGTCGTTAATAATACTTAAATACCTCTTCTCGTCTCAACCAGGTAATCATAGTCAACCATGGTATGGCTTCAGTAAGCATAAGTCAGCCATGGTCAAAGCATGATTGACCATGCATGGTCGACTCAGATGTTGACATTTTAAAGGCAATCTTTTTTTTTTTCCAACCTATAACAAATTCACCGGGCTCAAATTTTAAGACCAAATAATACTCCTGATATAAATCTTGTCAGTAGAGGGATGTTCAGAGATTAAAGTCAATTTGGAATGATATGAAACAATATTTTCACCTCACTTGCTGGAGTTTTAGCAAGTGTAGTCAAGCTTACCAATAAAGTAACTTCCCCTCATTAGTCCTGACATGAATAAGCTTTAAACTTCTCTTTGTATGTTTTCCTCAGAGAATTTTGTATTTGGACTCTGGATGAGGAAATTCAAACACGTGGCTATGGAACTAAAACACAAGAGAGGTATAGAATGGAGTGCCACAATGGATTGGAATTTTCAGTATAGGTTTATTTTGTGTTTTCTATAAGACTAGCGGAAAAAAAGGTCTAATGATACAAAACCCAATCTCTGAATATTCCTTAAAAATTGAACTCAAATGCAAAAAAAAAGTTAAGGTCTTTGTTCCTATGTTACTTGATGTTCCATAATACCGGAAGCACTACTTGTAATTTGAAATGTGTCACGTACGTGTATTTAGGCAATTTGCCCCATAAGAACAAGAATAATGAAAGTTTCGAGAATAATGAAATGTTTGCAAAAGAATAATGAAATTGTTACATAGTGCCTAGTCGAAAAACAGTGGACAGCGAAACTAACAATTTCATTTCATTAGCCTAATACTGATTTATGAGAAAGTCTAAAAATTTGCCACTCAACTTGAATAAAAACGGTTATGTTTTTTTTTTTTAAACAATATCGTTTTTTACTTTTACCCTTCAAAAATTCAAAGAGTCCGGCACTAAATTCTCATCAAACAGTCAATCATAAGAACTTCCAACACGAAATGCGCAAATACGGCGGTGGCGCGCTGCATTCACTCGCGCTTGCATGTCCGTTTTGCAAACGCGAGTACGCGGAAGTCATTAATGTTACGCGGAGGTCATTATAAGATATCAATAACCTGCGTGAAGATTGGCGTCTTTACAAAATAATGAAATTTGATTGGAACGCACGTGCTGCGCCTATTCATGAGGTTATGAATATTTGTTAGTTATATTCATTTTGTACATGTAAATAATTTCATGTAAAGAGCATATTAACAAATAAAGTAGACTTGAATAGAGACATGACAAATACTTGCGTTTACACTGCTAACATAAAATGCTTGCTTTTGAAAAAATGTCTTGTTCTCTAATCCTCTAGTTGAAAAGGGAATTAACATCAACTAACAATAAAACTTACTCCAAGACAAGCTAAAATCAAACCAGAACCAAGCTCTAACATTCCAAAGTAAACTCAAACAAAAAAGAAAACAAGCAAAACCACTTGATAAACAAGCACTTAAAAGCTAAGTACTTCACTTGAGTGCACTCAAGAGGTTCTATGTTGTTCAAGTGGCTTGGTTATTTTATAGCTTGCTTCAGCTTGCTTTGGCTTGATATGTGCTTGATATGTGCTTGTTTTCTGCTTGTTTCAGCTAGTATTTATAGGGAATGGTATTGTTATCTGCAATTAATTCCCCATTCAATTCAAGGAATTTAAACAAGACGATTTTTCAAAAGCAAGCATTTTATGTTAGCAGTGTTATTTTTGTATTTTGTGTGGTGCTCAAATAATATTGATTTTGTAAAGTGCCAAATTTACCAGCTTGCAAATTTGTGTAGAAATTTGAAGTGCCAAATTTACCAGCTTATTTGTTAAGTATCAAAAATTACAAGCTGGCAGATTTATGTAAAATGTTTAAGTACGAAAATTACGAGCTCACAAATTTATGTAAAATTTTATAAGTATGAAAATTACGAGCTCACAAGTTTATGTAAAATTTGTAAGTACAAAAATTACGAGCTCACTAATATATGTAGAATTTTAGAGTATGAAAATTACGAGCTTGCATGTGCTTGTACTAGCTCAGAAAAAATTACGAGCTTGTATGTAAAATTAACAAGCTCGTAATGAGCTCGCATGCTAAATCAACGAGCTTGTTTGTGCTCGCGTGAGCTCACATGTATGAAAATAGGTGAAGAGCTTGTAACAAATTTGTGCACAAGCTCGCAATGGACTACTTGTGCTCGAAACTTGAACATGGTGTGAGCTTGTGATCGTAAATATGATTACGAGCTTTTGCAGGTACAAGCTCAAACAAGCTCACATTAGCTTACACGAGCAAATACGTGCAAATTCCAATCACTTTTAAGCTCGGAACGAGCTTGTTTCAGCGCGTTTTGATGATTAAATTTCGTAAGGGATACTGTGTCTCTCATCGTATGTTAGGCTTTAGACCAGGGCTCTATTTCATAAAGGTTTAAGATCTTACGTATGACTTAAGAAGAGTTGATTCATCTAAAGTTAAAGACTCTTCTCAATTGTAAGAGAATGTTACCTTTATCACAAAAACAACTTTCACAGAATTAATTTCTTAATGGTAAAGAAGCATTTAAGCCAACCTCAGACCCTTCTCAAGTGAAGAAACAGTCGTGGTCACCTTAAGGAAGGATATCCTTAAGTTGCTTAAGAAGATCTTAAGGTTAATGAAACAGAGCCCAGGGGTTCTCAAAAGGTGGCCTGTGAGCCAAATCCCTTTGCCATGTATTCATTTCTAGGCCTTGGACAGCTATGAAATGCATGAAAACATGCAGGACAGAGTAAAGGTGTTTTTGGCCCCTGAGCAACTATTTGCCAACTGTATTTGGCTTCTTTCTGACTCAGCAATAAATGTAATTGAAAATCCCCGTTATAGACAATATTCAAATTCATGTTGTCAGAGAAGAAAGTGTTATCAAGCCCGCATTTTTAGCTTCTGTAACAGGCTCAGTGTGTAAACAGATAAGGCCTCATTCAATGTTGCTGTTATCTTTGTGGAGAATACCAAATTGGTTGCCAGTTGAGAGGTTAAGAGACTCAGCAGGTCTTCAGGCCTGTTGCTGGAAGTGATGCTTTTCCAGTGACAGCCAAATTTAAATTTAGGGAAACACTTATCTGGTTATGTGATAGTACCTAGAATAAACAAATTGTAAATATTTTCACAATTGAAATTGGAAGTTTGAATTGAATTGAGATTTGAATGATTAAATATGAATTTGTATTGAGATTTTGAACATTTATGACCAGAAGACAGGCATGTATATTTCTAGTATTATTTAAATCAATTGAACATTGTTGGAAATAATCAGAGGTCAAACAGTTAGTCAGATTTTGATGTCAGTTTAAACAGTTTTTACCTGTACAATAGTCTGTTACTGTTTTAAGGATTATTTACACCAAAATATAAGTGTGTAAAATAGTACTCAGAAATTTAAGGGTGTATTGACCAGTTTCCAAAAATTGACTTATATCAGAAAATGATTAAAAGAACTCTAAAAGGGGTTTCATATTGATCATATAAAGGTCAGCTTTATATCAGTAGCAGTTTTATTGAGCTACCTGAGACAGATTTGGAGATATGAATGCAAATTGAAAATGATTTTGGATTTTTTTAACAACTGATAAATCTAATATGTTGTATGTGTTTGCCATCCCAGCAGATGCAAACTCAAACAAGTGGTGTCTTTCCTCTGTGCATTAAGGGAAAAATAATAGTTTGTCTCGAATCCTGCGCGTGTTTGAACAATATACTAGGTTATAGTCAGCCCTATCATATTTCACAGAATTGTCTCATTTTCATATTCTCAATTACGATAATGAGCTCATTTACATATCACTTAAAACAGTAACCTAGTTTTGTCATCAAGAATGAAGAATTTTTCATAATCAGAAGACCTATATGGGACGCTGTCCCTATTTTCTTATTGTTGTTGTTGCTGCTGTTGTTGGGTTTTTTTTTAATCAAAACATGCAACTCCATCTGTTGATACACGTTCTGGGACTGTTAAATCATTTTTTGGAAATTTTTCCATGCAATAATGACTTTTTGGGTTAAAAGTGACCAAAATCACAAAAACGCACTTTTCAACCCAAAATAACAAAAAATCAGCCCACATGATCCATGCTAAAAATACTTGCAAATAACTCTCCTAGGTGTCCTCTAACATGAAAACATGGAAGTTGAGCTACTTACTTCCGGATGGACATTCAGATCCTCCCCTATCAAGGTTTCCAAAAACCTCAAAAGAGGCCTTCAATAGTTTGTTGTCACCCTACGTAAGTCTCATTTAGAATTGTGTGGGGTCAATAGATGACAGCATCAATTATACCAATTAATATGACCAAATTTGGAAGTAAAAAAAAAAAATGGCCACATACCCCATTAATACTTTTTAACTACCACTTGTGAGCTTTGAGACCAACTGTTTTTTCTTAGGCCTTATGAGTTATGGATGCCATATTTTGAAAACTGATCTGTGCCCCTTCATGTTGTTTTTATGACCCTTTTACTAATTACTCATGGGAGAAGGTGGAGCCAGAAAAATAGTTGGCTTTTTAGTCCTGCCACTGAAGGTGGGGACTATAGAAATAGTAGCTGTCTGGTCCATATAATTGGCCTTCATATTGAATTTTAATAAACATGTTAACAAAAATGCCAGATAAATTGTCGACCACATCACATAGTGACGTATTCAACATTTATGACTTTTTTTGGAGAAATTTTGCATATTAGTTCCTGTTATACTACTCTGTTAATTCACCAAAAATCAGACCTCAACATGTCCACATCACATACTGACATATTTGTTGAAAATCTGAATTGCGCAAGCCCAGATTGGGGTATCTGCATTTTGAAGTATTTGCTGTTTCTCATAGTGAGATATTTGTGTGTCGTATTCATTACTTCACAGCGAAAGTGTTATTTCGTCCATTTCACATAGTGACATATTTGCGCAAACATTTCACATACTGACATACAGGGTGAGTAAAAAAAATGGACCCTAATTTTGAGGTTGATTCTACCAAAATTAGAATATTTTTTAAACATGTTTGTAACATATTTGTGACCCAATGCAACCAAATGAGGCTCTTTGAGGTGAATATGAAAATGAAGATATTCATATCATCTTATTTTGTATAAATCAATAAACAATTTGATACCAAAATCAGCACCATACCGTCTTCAGATGCAAAGTTATGAACAATTGAAAGTTACATTTTTTGACAATATCAAATACAAATTATCAAGTTACAGGCATTAAAAGATTTGTTTTTGTACAGTCGTCAGTGTATAAAGAATACAAAACAAGTTCCTCATAATCCTATTTTCTTTGTCATTTTTACAAAACTAAGTATTGGACTTGAAAATATATGTATCAGAGTTCATTAAACTGCATTATTAAAAATTTGACCTATTTTGACCTTGTTTCACATTTGTAGTCATATCAGAAAATGGTTTATACCGCAAAGAGCCTCATTTGGTCATGCTGGGTCACATTTGTAAAGCTTGTACTTAACCCGATCTTATCTGAAAAAATGGTGTCAAAATCTTTTACCGTTTAAAACTTATGAGCCTTTATATACCGAGAGTGATTTTCCCTTCTGTCCACGGATTGCAATTCGATGTTGACAAAATCGTACACTGCTCGGTACTGACCACCATATCAAGTTGGCAAAACAACTGGTGCATGAACTTATCAACACTAATGCTAATCATTAAAATTCAGTAAAACAAGCAAACATTCAAAAAAAGGAACAAACAAATAAAATCACTTTTAGTCCATCAGCCAGACCCCCCGAATTTCACCTTTTTGGTACCACTTGGGGCGCAAAGAATCACTATTATTTTAAGATTCAGTATACTATGGAATACATGAAAATGCATGATATCAATTTCAAAGGAGTAGCTTTGGTCAGTTACTGGTCACTTAAGGTCATACAGTGGTCAAAAAATTGAAAATGCTCCAATCTTGGTGAAATACATATCAAATTGTCCATCTCGACACAAGGATTAAGAAAAAGTATAGTTTGTACCACTTCCGACCTACGGTTGGGGAGTTAAGGGTCGAAAACGGTCAGTGGTCAGTAATGGTCAGTCTTCGGTTTGTACAGGGGGTCAAAATTAAAAAATGGTCTGATTTTTGTCAAACCTAGATCAAATTGTTCCTTTCGTCAAGGAGATTCAGAAAAAGAATAGTTTGACATATCTACAATGTTTGCTTACCATGGTAACAGGCTGCATATAGTCACTAGGCCAAGAATTTTAGTTTTAAGGTGGAAATTTCTGGGAATAAGCTGAAAATGTCAGGATTGGTACTGTGCAGAAATGTGTCTAGAATAACATACTAAAAGTCCCCAAAAAATCCTCTTTGTGCTTTTTCAGAAACAAGGGGGCAAAGTTGGTACAGGGGTAAAATTACAAAATATTACAATTGTCCTTAAATGTGTTCCAACGTTTTTGCCATGTCCCAAGGATCAATTAAAAGTATAGTTTGCCCTATCTACAAACTGTAGTTTTAGTACTACAGACCTAAATCATTCAAGGTCATCCTGGGGGTAAATATTTCAAAATGATCCAATTTCAATGAAACCAGTTTCAAATTGCTCGTAGAGTCATATTAAATCAGAAAATGTTCATTCATATCACCTACATGGATTCAATATTGACATATAAGTGCAGTGAGCAGTGACCCCCAAAGAGTCTGTAGAACCCCATCACACTTGGCCCTGTAATTTTGCAAGTAATGACCATCACCTGTTTAAATATACATTTTGTGTTCATATACAACTAAATGAAGAATTTGACACATCTTTCAAAAGAATTCAATCATTCTGAAAATTTACCCCCAGGATGACTTTGAGCCTTTTTTACCATATAGTTATTAAACTAAAAGCTGTAGATAGGGCAAACTATACCTTTTTTTAATCCTTAGGACATGACAAAAATGTTGGAACACATTTAAGGACAATTGCAATATTTTGTAATTTTACCCCTGAACAAACTTTGCCCCCTTATTTCTGAAAATGCACAAAGAGAATTTTTGGGGACTTTTAAGTATATTATTCTAGACACATTTCTGCACCAATCCTGACATTTTCAGCTTGTTCCCAGAAATTTCCACCTTTCATTGTTTATTTTATTAAAACTCTTGGCCTACACTGGCAGCGTCCGAATTAAGGAAAAAAGTGGTTCTCCCACAGACAACCAGGTTGCAATTTTGGTTGTCCGCCAAAACGTTTGGTTGTCCGTAGTTCGAAACAACTTTCTGTATATAGTATACATGATAAAGTGAAATGATAATCTTTTTGGTGGCTCGGCGCCAGAGGAACTATTACGGAAGCTGCCTTAACCTCCTCGGTGCTATTTAGGTCTGGTAAATTGTAACAACTAATGACCGAATGAAAGCATTTCTGTTTTGTCATAGAAGTAGAAGTTCAAAATCCAATGACATAGGCCTCCCGTCACTTTACCTGCAGACCACATTGGATGCTGACAAATCACTAAAACACCACTTAAGTGGAGGCCCGAATGTTGCTTTGAACCGGTACCCCTATCTTCCCTCTAATAGACAAAATGTCTACTCGAGTATAGGCACAATAGTACTTTACAGGCAAGCAAGGGTGTATGAATGTACAGGCAGTGGTCACGGAATCTATTATAGGATTTACAAGATTTAATAAATTACTCTGCTTTAAATTCTAATGGCCTATTGCTTTGTTCAATATGACATTCCTATTTTTCTACTATGTAATAGATTCTAACAAAGTAGAAAGAAATTATCAGAAAAGAGTAATAATAGTAAATAATATTATATAAGCACCAATATTATAGAGTCACATTAGGGGCTGGCAGCACCAAAACACTGAAACAAGAGGGGTGTGGCAGTTTTCAAATTTAAGTTTCAAGTGATATTCTAGACCTTTCGGACACATCATTTGATTTCCAGGAGGGAGGTAAGTTTTTTGGAAAAAAAAAAAATTCCACACCACATCAGGAGTGAAAAAATTCTCCCCCAGTAAAAGATCTGAAAAAAAAAATAGCTCCTTTACAAACAAAGACAGGGAGAAAAAAAATACGCCCAGGACCATCAGATTAAAAAATAAAGTCGTGTGTGTGCTTGTTGCGTTACATAGCTTTCAAACTTTGTGTTCTGTGATCACGATTAGCTAGTGGAAAATCCCAGTGGCCATGTGTGTAACGGATAAACAACCACTCTACTTAACGGCGCAGTTAAAACACTACAAAGCATGCAATATGACGATTTGGATGCAACCTTTGCGAACTGTGATATTCAACGTCGACGATGACTTGTACTTTCATGCGTGTTTGATCAAGCAAAATGGGCTTTCCTTGTACCTGTTCAACAATCTGGACTTGATTATTTATCTATTTTGGTGGGTGAGTTTCTTGGAACTGCGATTTTACTCTATTGGCCGAATTTATGAAAGAAAATACTCCAAGAGTCCATATCTTTCCACCTTCCCTGATCTAACAATTTATCGGCTGTGTCAGGTTCTATTAGGGGCGCAGATCTAAAGTCAAAACGCACTGAACCGGAAAGTTGAGTACATATAGGATTTTTTTGGATAAAATGAAAGATAAGTATTTGAAGTCCCTCCAAAAGTTTTTTACAAGGTTTTACACTTACTGTTTTAAAACAATAGGCTGATTAACATAAAATTTGCATATTTTGTAAAACACTTAGTACTTATACAAAATCTGCTCTAACTTAAAGACGGAAGTATTTTTCAACATGCGACTTCTTGCACTTTGTAGTCAATATTCACGAAATTCATAAGACATACCTCGCATTTGCAAATCCATCGCTCTTGGTAGAAATTTGCATAATTTATTCCTGAATTTATCGATTTTTGTAGAAATTACCTCGTATTTTTCCATCATAAAACGTAATTAAATGGTTTATTGACTTAAAACACTAATTTTCATAAAATATGACTCCTAATTGTCTTACAGTTCAAGTTTAACCCTTCTGCTATCAATATTTGTTCAGAAATTTACCAAATCAAAACGCCAGTCCAAATCACTGATTCAACGCGCTGCATGGGATGCGGCAATGGTAATTGATGAAAAGTTAACGGGATTAAGCCACCATTTGAATAATCAGCGCAGCGCGGTACCCGTCTTTTGTGAGTTCGTATGCAATGGCAGAGAACACACGTAATGCGCGAATATCTGTGGTGACTTGTGCATCAGGTTGAATGGAAATCATTTGTTTTTTAGTTAGGCAATGTCATATCATCAAAAGAAAATATTAATCAAGAAGCTTAATATGAGACTATTTTCTATAATATATGCAATTTGCCTTTTTATTTTTCAGACACATATCACGAATTCCTATAAGCTAGTAGTTTTCTATAACGTGGTTTGTGGCAGTCATTTGAAAAAAAAAAATAGCTTCTCCGCTTGCAATTTATGAGCTATTAACATGTTATAATCTATTTCGCCATTTTGAAATTTTAGGAAATAACTTTTTCCTAGTAAAAACGCAGTTTTGACAAGAGAACTTGGTAGACAATTTTTTTCCACGTTGGTAGACATTTGTTTTCCGCACTTCGTCAAAACAAAGTTTTCATGAAAATAATTTCTAAAGATTTTAAAACAGCAAAATACACTGTAAAAATGACAGCGTAATTGGAGGAAAATATTGTAAAAAAGATGAAAAAATTATTGTATTTGGAAAAACAGAAAAATATTGTAAATTTATATTCAATTTACCAGGCCTATTATGCCTATATTTAAAAGTGGAGCTCTTCAAATCCCATAAAAAATTACGGGTTTCATTCAAATTCTCCGTATATTTTTACAACAAACTGTAATTTGATCTAAAATATTTTACAACAAACCGTGTATTTTGTAGTATACGCACCGTAAAAAAAATGGTTGACATTGTGAATATCCCTAGAAAGTTAAAAGTGTTCGTCAGTGCAAATGGTGTTTAATTTCACTGTTTTTACAGTGAAATGATTGGCGGACCTCAATTGTAAGGATGATGGCGGTCCGCGCATGGAGAACAGTGATATAGTCCCATGTTAAACATCGTGGTTTTAGTCAGCAGATGTTATCCCTACACATTCGCAATCTCTGCAGTAACTCACCAAATATAAATGTTTTTAAGTGTTTTGATTGAATTTATTTGTAGAGTATACTGTAATTATTACAGGAATTTGTTGGCAGAATTGCTGACAGTAAAATACTGTACAATTGACGATATTTGTATGTTAATGACTGAAGCTAATCAACTACAAAGTAAAGTCTTATTTCTTTGTTTTCGTTGCTTTTCTTTCTTAAACTATTAATCTTTTAAAATGTTTTCCTTTCATTCATTATATAAATGAATTCAAGACAGACAGTTTTAATGATAATGGGTTTACATATTTATAGATATGTAGTTTGCTTTCTTCATTTCGAAGCTCCGGCAACAGGACTGGTTCTTCCTATTTAGAATAAACCATTTAAACTGAAGGGCTTTTTGGAAAGTTTTCGTGAATAATAACAATTTACTTGATGAAGTTGCTAACATATATTGCTTCATTGGAAATGCTAAATTATTTTACGTGTATCATCTTTTAGGGAGACCTTCATACATATACTAAACACTAAAACGCGGTGTCAACTATGCACCTTCTACGGGGTCAAAACTAACCCCAAAAGGGTCAACACTTAAAAATACGGGGTAAAAAATAACCCCAAAAGGGCCAACACTTAAAAATACGGGGTCAAAATAACCCCAAAAGGGTCAATTTTGACCCCGTAGGCCACTGTCAATTATGCACCAACTAGAAAAGGGTCAATTTTGTTTTCACTTTTAAGACATTTCTGTAGCCAAATACAAGGTAAGAAATCTATTGAGCGTCTGATCTATATGAAATCACTACAGTACATATGACACTATAATTATATGGATGCCTTGAAATTTCGCGTTGCACCTTTATTATGAGACTTAGATCTAAGGCACCTCAAAATGAAGATTGAGTCTAGGTATCAAATCCACTATATAACGTATATGTATATACATATACGTTATATAGTGGATTTGATACCTAGACTCAATCTTCATTTTGAGGTGCCTTAGATCTAAGTCTCATAATCGAGGGTCACAAGAGTATAAGATATTTCTTTAACACAATAGAATAGTTGATTTCATATCTAATCCTTGTCCCTTGTGAGGTGCCCTACACCTAATCTCATTTCACTTGTGAGGGCCTGTTATTAATATATGACATATGTCATGACTAGAATATTGTCTTATACATAACATTTTCGTTGGCTTGATATCATAATTCCATCTCCATTATGAAGTCTAAATCCAACGTCCTTATTGGGCCCCATTATCGAAAACAAAACGTGCGATATTAAACATTTATACTGAACTTAATGGGTGCTTCATAGCTTAATCCCAATTTTATACTGAGATTATTCGTGCCTATGCATCTCACTTCTGATGACAAGCTAAATATATGTATTTTTATTGACCCTTTAGAAAAATGGAACAGTCCAAACAACTTTAGTTGTTACGTTAAAGATTCACTGTAAAAACATTATTTAGAAACATGGCGCGAAGTAGTGTTTAGGTAATAAACATGTCAAAATCTCTAAACACTTGGCGTCAAATGCCTAAATACCCACCGACAAATGACTGAAAATGTTTCGATATGTTTTATTATACTGAGATTCTTCGTGCCTAAATCCCATCTCACTTCTGATGACAAGCTAAATACATGTATGTGTATTTTATTGCCCCTTTAGAAAAATGGAAC
The DNA here is from genome assembly GCA_023653785.1 of Ophioderma brevispina. Classification (NCBI taxonomy): domain Eukaryota; kingdom Metazoa; phylum Echinodermata; class Ophiuroidea; order Amphilepidida; family Ophiodermatidae; genus Ophioderma; species Ophioderma brevispina. The sequence continues at coordinate 124,630 of JAMKCH010001444.1, forward strand.
AATCCAAGTAACTTTAGTTGTTACGTTACAAATTCACTGTAAAAACATTAATTACAAACATGGTGTGAAGTAGAAGTGTTTAGGTAATAAACACGTGAAATATATAAACACTTGGCGTCAAATGCCTAAATACCCACCGACAAATGACTGAAAATGTTTCGATATGTTTTATTATACTGAGATTCTTCGTGCCTAAATCCCATCTCACTTCTGATGACAAGCTAAATACATGAATATGTATTTTTATTGACCCTTTAGAAAAATGGAACAATCCAAGTAACTTTAGTTGTTACGTTAAAAATTCACTGTAAAAACATTAATTACAAACATGGTGCGAAGTAGAAGTGTTTAGGTAATAAACACATGAAATATATAAACACTTGGCGCCAAATGCCTAAACACCTACCGTAAAATGACTGAATATGTTTCGATTCTAAACAGGTTTAGATATTTCAAAATGTTTAAACATAGTGCAAATGGTGTTTAATTTTACCGTATTTACAGTGAAACGATTGGCGGACCCCATTTGTGAGGATGATGGCGGTCCTGACATGGAGAACAGTCATATAGTCCCATGTTAAACGTGGTTTTTAGTAGATGTTATTGTTGATATTGTTCACTGAATAATACTTGCTATTATTCAAGTAAACTACAGTACGTATTGTGGCTTTACCCGTATCACGAAGGAATTTCACAAAACTCCAAAATCATCGTGATGAGGTAAAGATCCCGAATTAATAAATGATTTTGAATTTCGACTTGACTTGTTCCATTAGCAACGTCAATTCTATGCTTCCTACCACAAACACAGACGAATTTCTGTACCTGATTGAAAATGGTATAGAACTAGTATAATTATAAAGTAAACTCAAATTACATATACATGTAGAGCATGTTATTGCTATTTGCATGTGCAATAATCACTCTAAAACCTGTGTTTAGTAATTTGACAACTTTCTTGTTTTTCTTTTCTATGTTCAAAGCTAAATACACATATCTAAATACTGTTTTATTACTAAACGCTATCCATCAATCAGCTTATATGTTTAGTTTTAAACGTGGTGACTAAATTAGAGTAAGAATGTGAAAAAAATTGTAATTTTTGCAAAGCATGATTTTTAGGATACACGAATCAAGATTTTGTATCTTTTCCTCATCATACAAAAATGAAAACAAACTTATATTTTTCATATTATGTCATCTTTGTTTCTTAATTTTGCTAGAAATCACGCTAATACGGTATTTATACAAAGTCAAATACTTATGAAGCATGTTTACTTGAATTCATGTACATAATAAAAAGGTACCGGCAAATTTTTCTATATATTTTGTCTATGTTTAAAAGGAACAAACCAGAAGACAAATGAAGTCTTTCCTTTTCTTGACCGACCCTCCTCCCTGCCCGAATTAGAAAGGATGTCCGAAATATTGAAAGTTTTGGCTCTTAACTGTCTTCAGCCTGATGAAGTTTTTACAAACGAAATCGACCTTTTTTCGTCCACCCCGCCACGAAAGGATTTTCATTAAATGGACTTATTCGTTGATCTATATTGCTTTGTTCATATAGAATTCGCCCCTTAAAGGTGCATTTCGTGATTCCAGCACCTTCTGTTTTATTCATTGTTCACTAGATATCATTGAGAAAAGCTTATTCACAAAATTTGAGGCGATCCCCATCTTGCGGTTTTGTGTTACGAGCAATTGTTTGTTTCCCACGCTCCCATATGCCACTGTACTGTAATTTCTGTCGTTTACGGACAGAAAATAAAAAAATGCAAATTTCTTACAGATACGACCGAGTTTGCACGTAAGATTAGGTACACATGGATTACTAAGGCTAACGGTTCAGATGATATAAAAATTTCAACTTTTTTGAGGTAAGTCGGGGGGTCAAGTTGTGGATCACGAAATGCCCCTTTAACATTAATAAGGCCATGGACCAGTGTGAATGATTTACAGGCAAATTTATACAAGTCTGACATGTCTGATGTGTATTTTCTTGCATTTCAGTTGTGCAACCTAAGCTATTGGAATAAACCATTCCGGAGTGGTTTTATTACAAATACCTGACTTACACACAAAGAAAATGTTTTAGACTTTTTTTTTATTTCAGGTGAAGAACACATATAAAAGCAATACAAACACGCAAAAACTTTTGTTTTGACCAAATTTAGGGCGCCCTATATGCAAAATGTGCCAGTGTTCCTTGAAGGGCAATGAACAGGCTGTAATAGCGGTATTGTTGGTTAATATCTTATATTTATACCAGTATGTGATGGTCCTAACTTTCTTCTGTATTAATACTTTTATTCACATTCGAACCCGTACTTTCGCTCCCGCATGGATGCAATAATTAGTGCATTTTGAACCTCATAATATTGGAATGCTGAGGTCTTTTTTTTAAATTTTAATCATAAAAACACCCCAAACGAGCGATATCAATAGCGCTCTTCCACAAGTCATTAAATCAGATATCAATATGAATTATTATATTTATTCTTTATTTAACAACATAAGTCTTCTTTAATTGATATGATATGAATAAAAACAACAACATAACTATAGCTGAATTAATGTTGGCATGCTTTCTATTCAAGGCGGCACATTCAAATCCTAGACGACAAAACGTGCATTATAATGATCACACCTGGTTTTGCCATGCTGCTGCGCTTTCTACGTCATAATAGGCTTCTTTCTATTGACACGTACGCATTGTGATGATAATGTTAAGTGTTGCAGCTCACACATGGCTATTGAAGGAACACAGGCTGTATTGTCGCATGTGGTATCTTGAAACGAATTTTCAACCAAATACAAGCCATTATATTTTGTAACGTAACTTCATTTGTTTTGTTGAAATCATGCTGTTACTGCTGTGACAGGTGTAGATTAGTTCAGAGAATATATTGCAGTCCAAATTTCAACATGATTGTGATTTGTGACGATGAAATCATAAACAAAAGTTGGTCAAGTTGTTTAAAAAATCAAAATTTGCATAATTTATTCAAAAATACACACCTGAAAACAACATTTAATCACAAACAAGTGTTTGTTTAGATACGTCAATCACTTGCCTTCAAAAGCAATAAAAATTACAACGATACAATTATTTATATTGGTGTTACACCCGGAAAAAGAAACAGAGTGTAAACAAAAAATCATGCAAATTTTATGTTAATTAAGTCATAACTCCTAAACCACTGATGCAAAACCTTGTAAAAAACTTTTCCAAACACCTTATATATTGAACAATAATTTAAGCCAGAAAAATCCAATATGTACTCCAAATGCGGGTTTTTGCTTAACGGAGCGACTTTTGGCTTTAGATCTGCGCCCCTATATGAATTGTGGCGTATCAAAAGCGACTTTTGGCTCTATGGTTGTCCGCCGGACAACTTTAGTATCATTTTTGGTTGTCCGGCGCTCAATTTGGTTGTCCAGGGCGAACTGACAACCGTTTCGAACACTGGTCATTGGATTGTATTGACCATTAACTCTCCGGCCTTGTATCTTAAAAAGTAAACCCCTCAGATGGGTCAAACTAACAGTTGGTCAAACTGTTCTTTTTCTGAATCTCCTTGATGAAATAAACAATTTGACACAGGTTTGACGAAAATCAGACCATTTTCTAATTTTGACCCTTGTACAAACCAAACAATTGACATTACTGACCACTGACCGTTTTCGTCCCATAACTCCCCAACCGTAGGTCAGAAGTGGTATAAACTATACTTTTTCTTAATCCTTGTGACAAGATGGACAATTTGATATGCATTTCATTGAGATTGGAGCATTTTCAATTTTTTGACCATTGTATGATCTTCAGTGACCAGTAACTGACCAAAGCTACTCCTTTGAAATTGATATCATGCATTTTCACGTAAGCCATAGTATACTGAATCTTAAAATAATAGTGATTCTTTGCCCCCCCAAAGTGGTACCAACCAATATGCCTGGCTGATGGACTATTTATGTGATAATCTGCAATGTCAAAAGTTCATGCACCAGTTGCATTGTCAATTAATTGATGTGGTAATCAGCGCCGAGCAGTGCATGATTTTGCAACATTGAATTGCAATCTGTGGACAGAAGGGAAAACCACTATCGGTACATAAAGGCTAATAAGTTTTGAATGGTATAAGATTTTGACACCATTTTTTCAGACAACATCAGGTTAAGTACAAGCTTTATAAATATGTACAAAAAGATTTAATTTTTTTTTTTTTTTGGGATAAAAATTAGCCTCAAAATAGGGTCCAGTTTTTTGGACTCACCCTGTATTTGTTGAATGTATTCATCAAGTTCACAGTGAAATTGGGATTTTCTCATTTTCACATAGTGACGTATTTTAATAAACATTTTTGGCAAATATGAACCAATTAGAAGCTGATCAGTGAGTACATGTAACATTTGGTTCATATCCATTCTTCTCAACCAGGTTTTCATCAACAAATATGTTTATCCCCTGGCTTAAAAAGCCATGGGGGATATTGCACCTGCACATTCCTTCTGTGTGTCTGTGTGGCTGTCTGTGTGTTCCATTTTGGTTAGGTTGGTTTGTGCTCTCATTCTTGCATGATTTGCCCTATCAACTTCATACTTGGCCACAATAACCACTGGCCCAAGGCTCACATGTGGTGTAAACAGATTGACTTCTAATGACCCCCATGTGACCTTTGACCCCATTTTGTCAAAATCTTCAAAATGCTATTTCTTCTGCAAATAAGGTGCTATGATCACCAAACTTACAAGAATCGCAGCCTTAAGATTCAAACAGCCTGTGTATGCATAGGGGTCAAAGGTCACACAAAGGTCATTAGAGGTCATTTTGCTCAACCTGGTTAGGTTGACTGGTTTGTGGTCTAGATCCTATCAACTTTATACTTGGCCACAACAACCGCTGGCTCAAGGTTCATAAGTGGTGTAAACAGATGGACCTCTATTGACCCCTGTGTGACCTTTGACCCCATTTTGTCAAAATCTTCAAAATTGCTATTTCTTCTGCAAATTAGGTGCTATGATCACCAAACTTAATCACAAGAACCACAGCCCCAAGGTTCAAACAGCCTTTGTATACATAGGGGTCAAAGGTCACACAAAGGTCATTAGAGGTCATTTTGCTGAACTTGATTAGGTTGACTGGTTTGTAGTCTCATTCTTGCATGCATTGCCCTATCAACTTCATACTTGGCCACAAGAACCTCTGGTCCAAGGCTTATAGATTGTGTAAACAAATTTACCTCTAATGACTCCTGTGTGACCTTTGACTCCATTTTGTCAAAATCTTCAAAATGCTATTTCTGCACATAAGGTGCTATGATCACCAAACTTGCTCACAAGAACCGCAGCCTCAAGATTCAAACAGCCTCTGCATACATAGGGGTCAAAGGTCACGCAAAGGTCATTAGAGGTCATTTTGCTAAAATCGGTCTAATGTTATCTCTTTGACAAGTAAAGTGCTGAAACCACCACGTGCAGGAAAGAACTTTTTGTGGGCCGCCAGCATAGCTGGCAGGACCACTTTGCAATTGGTTGTGCGTGTGTGTGTATGTGTGTATGTATGTGTCTATGTATGTGTGTGTGTGTCACTAAATGTTAAGTTTTTTTTAAAATTCACCTCAATTGAAAAGTTGAAGTTCAATTGGAACCAAACTTGTGTCATAGGTTCATCATGGGATCCCGCAGATGTTGATGAGGTCAAAGGTCACGGGAGGTCGAGTTGAAATAGGCTGGCGGCCCACAGCTTATATTCTTTGAATATAGCGAGCGCGCAAGCCGAGAACCGCGAAATTCTAGTTGATTATAAGGTACAAATTATCACAAACTTGAAGACATGGAATTTCCAGGGTTTGGTTTTGTCAGAAAAATGTCAAAAACTGGAAAATACTGTTTTAGCCAGTTTTTGCTGGTTTAAATCCAATGAAACTAGCAACAACTTGAAGCAACTCATAATAGCACACAAGTGCACTTTAGCAGAAATTTCCTATCAATTTAAATGTTTTAATTTTGAGGACTTGATGAGTTAAAAACTGTTGAATGATTTTAAAGAGTTGTATTTTACTGCTATAACTTTCTGTGTTAGTTTTCATTGTTTGAAGAACTATATGTTAGTTGTTGCACGTTTTTGCCAGTTTTAGCCAGTTTTTGCCGGTTTAAACCATTTTTTTGCCAGCAAAAACCAAACCCTGAATCCTGCCAGTGCCTAGCCATGTTGACCAAAACAATTTGCGGGAGGGAGGGAGGTGAAAATCAGAAAATTTTGGACTCCTGCAAAATTGTAAGTACAAGAATCCATTGGCGGGAGACCATGGACAAGCGCAAAATATATTGCTAGAGTCCACTTGGACTCCCGCGGGCCTTTACGAAATTCTACCCCTGCTGGCACTAATTTAAAGAGTATATAGAACACATAACCCATTGTGATTTTAATGCTACCAAATAACAAAAAAATACAGCGGTCCTCGGACCGCGAGTGTCATCTGCCGTCGCGGTTTGTGAATGGGCCAAATGTCACCTGAGGTCACCAAGGTCACATGAGGTCACCAACATGGGGGTCACTACCAAGGTCCATTGTATGCAATTCCCATGGAAATCCATCAAACTACGTGGAAACTGTGAACAATGTAGTAAGGGTTAACATTTGACTGCGTTAAGAGTTATGATCATTTGAAATGCACTTTCCGATACTTTGCACGTACGGACAATCTTAAAATGTGCCTTATTTCCTTTATTCCATGGCCAATCATGCTGATTTTTGGATATGTGATGCACGATTAAAATTTAATAATTTAAAAAATTGGTGACCTCAGATGACCCTTTGCCTTGTGGGATTTGACCTTTCACCTCATGGACATATGAAGGTTCCTATGTGGTATCATGACCAGTTACATTGCTCTAGCCTCACAATTGCGAGACAATGGCCAATCACATTTTTGACTTACATGACAACATTGACCTCTAATGACCCTAGATGACTTGGACCCCTTTCGTTGAGGAACATGCGGGTCTCTATCCACAACCATTAGGTGCAAACCCCATGAAAATCCATCGAAGTACATGGATACTGTGATAACACTTTGTTAGGGTTAACATTATTGACCACCCAGACACACACACAGCCAGACACACATTCCATAATACCAAAGTAATCCCTATGTGACTCATCTTCAGATGACACAATAACTGAAATTGGGTACACTAACAATATCTCTCTTTGAGCTATGAAAGGAAGTTATTTGGAGGTGATGGTGGGACAAATGCAATAAAAGTGAACAGACACATCAAAAAGATGCCCAGCCTATAATAATGAAATGTGTATGTACCAATATAGGCCTAAAGCTCTTCCAAATGTATAAATTGAAAAATAATATTACCATGTTTTTTTTTTTTTTTTTTTTTTTTTTTTTTTTTTTTTTTTTGAATAATTTCATTTTTGTTAATTGCCAATATCCACATTTAAAATGGTGGATGTGACAAAAAATGTGAACAGACAGCGAGCACTCTGCATTCATTTGCTGTAAACAAAAAATACAGTGGGCATAACGATCATGTTTTTGACCAAGAACTTAGACATAAATGTAATCATTGATAGTTATTCTTGCAAAGGAAAAAATGACGAGGATACGGATCCTTATAAGGAACACTTAAAAAATGTGTGTAAAAGTGAATGGATGTAAATCCACCACTGAATTTCATGCCCATCATAAAAACCAAGAAAAGCCCTATCATCATTTTTATCATAATATTTTAGATAGTGGGTAATTCTCTAAACAAAAAATAAACTTATAGGAACAGGGGGAGGTATTGTTAAAGAATGGCAACCTGATAAAAGGTGCTACTTTCACGTTATGAGGAACTTAGCAAAAAACTGCCACTATTAACACATCTGGTTGCTTAATATTGGGGAAAAAACAATGTGAACTCATTCTATATGATAGATGTTTGGAGCGTTAAGCACAGGAGCTTTTTTACGGAATTCCATTTGTTCTTTCTATTAAAATTTGGTTCCAATGTGCACTTTTAACACATTTTTGGAGTCTCATTTTAGATTTTGAAGGTATTATACCTCAGGCGCGTAACCAGCAATGTCAGTCAGAGGGGGCAAACGTCGGTATCGTCCCTAAAACATCGGTGTCCTCCCGTTTTTTCCTATTTTTCCCTTCTTCTCGTCCCCATTTTTTTCGCTTCTCCGTCCTCATTTTAGTTGTCCGAGGGGGCAGTCTGCCCCCCCTGCCCCCCCGCTGGTTACGCCACTGTTATACCTAAAATCCTCGACAAATGGTATACCTTCTGTAGTATTGTTCTTATTACTGGTAAAATATAAAATGTGTGCAACAAGTTAAATGAGGGAAATTGGTTGTAAAAATGACAAAATTATGAGTATTATTGTAAAATTTTGTTATTTCGCCTTAAAATGAAAAACCTAATGTCCTCCCCACAACAAGGCTTCATCTTTGTTTTAATAAATTTAAAATATCTTCTTAAACTTTGTCTATAACAACTTTATTAACTTACCAAATGATGACACATAACAATTAGTTGAGTGGATATTTGCCAAAAATGTAACCAAGGGCCTGTTTTTACCATCTTGATTCCACGTTAAAAACATGTCCTCTCCAGAACATGTGATAATGGTAATTGATGAACTTAGAATGGCTGGAGTATTTTATATTTTATTCCTACAGAAGAAGCATTCTTTCTCCTAACAGTAGGGTGGCCACTATGCGTGATTTAACTGTGTACACCATACACACGTCGGCTATGCTGTGTGTGCATAATAAAACCTGTGTTGAAATTGTATCATTTCTAACAAAGTAAAATTTATATAATCCTTCAACAAAATAAAACTGAAATTCATCAGTATCACAAATCATGTTTATTTTACATGGGGATCAAAACTGGAGTCATATTCGTCGAAAATATGCCATTTTAATCGCACCGCGACAGCGCTAGCGAAACACTGCTAGTTTGTGCCGCAGAGATTTCCCCTGCAGTGAATGCTACACTTAGTCGCCAATATTCAAATCAACATAGTTTTTGTGAATGGGTCTGTCAGATTTCGTGACCGAAACAATCTGCAACAAAATTACCTCCCGGTGACATTGATATACATGTCACATCCTCGTACAACTAATAGTTTGAAGTTACAATCAAATCAAAATTTTGGTGGAATTTACTCTGTGTTTACAATCTCTAACAAAAGTTGCGACATCGATATTTGAAAAGATCACATTTTAATTAACAAAAAGAGTACCTTCATCATTTTTTAAACGGCGAGGAAATAATTATTAATTTAATATCAAAAAACGCCTTGTATTTAAAGGTCACGGGCCATGCGCGCTGGGAATGAGTAAACATTGAAAAACAACAACGTGGCTTCCGCGTTTCTATCTACCGCGGGAAATTTTGACGCTGTCCTCTCATACATAAATTCACTGCCAATTCCCAACCCCAGCCGTCTGATGATCCAAGAATTCATGAAAGGAATACCTCAAGTAACTATGAAATGTTTATGGCTCTAAATAACAAGTAAATTATGTTATTATTTGTCTGATTATTTGGCCCTTCACACATGAAATGGGAAGCCCCTCTTAGTCAGCGTCGGATGTAATCTGTACCTGTAAATAATGGATCGCTTCATTGGAAACTGAAAATAATGTGTACACAATGGACTCTTCCATTCGCATTACGGGTTGTGGGCTCAAGAGCAGTCTAAAATTCTGAACATTTTAAGTGATATATGGGATTTTTTTTTTCAAAATGGAATGGAATATTGTTAAATAATAAAATTTATTTAATTCACATTTTTACACTTGGTGATAGAGAGATTGATAAAAAAAATACTAACAAGAGATTATTTGCTTCATGGTCTGAAGGCTTTGGGTATTTTTTCACTTTTTAATTTTCTTTGGCATACAATTTCCCTATCCCCTCTGGCATAATGACAGCCTGACACCTATCCACGGCTTTCACAAGGCCTAAACTAAATTTAGTGAGACAGAAATATTTTTTTCTTTTAAAATAGCTGCCTCTAGTGGGGGTGGGGTGCATTGGCTGAACTCTGCTTTGTTTGTTTTTTGTGGCTGCCTTTTTTGTGGGGGCTTAATTTTTTTGCTTGGCTAGCTTTTTCCCCCTTTGCCTTGTCTTTTGCTTATATTTTCCATTGCCTTTTTCTTTGTTTTTTTATGCATGCTCCCTTTTTTGCCTTTGCCTTTTTTCTTCTTTTGCCCTTTTCTCCTTTGGTTTTTTTCACCTTTGCCTCCCCCATTTGCATTTTCCCTTTACATTTTTCCTTTTTTTTATTCCTTTTCCCTTTGGCTTTTCCCCTTTGCCTTTTCCCTGTGCCCTTTTCCCTTTTTGCCTTTGCCCCTTTTGTCTTTGCCTTTTTCCCTTTGCCTTTCCATTTGCCATATTTCCCTTTGACTTTTTTCCTTTTCCTTTTCCCTTTGGCCTTTTTTTGTTTTTTCCCTTTGCCTTTTCCCCCTTTGCCTTTTTTGTGCCCTTTTCCCTTTGCCTTTTTTCCTCTGCCCTTTTCCCTTTGCCTTTTTCCCTTTGCTTTTTCCCTTTCCCTTTGCCTTTTTCCCTTTGCTTTTTCCCTTTCCCTTTGTCTTTTCCCTTTGCCTTCTTCCCTTTCCCTTTGTCTTTCTTCCTTTGCCTTTTTCCCTTTGCCTTTTTCCCTTGCCTTTTTTCCTTTTCCCTTTGCTATATTTTCATTGCCTTTTTCCCTTTGCTTTTTTCGTTTCCCTTTGCTTTTTTCCTTTTCCCCCTTTGCCTTTCTCCCATTGCCTTTTTTTCTCTTTGCCATATTTCTCCTTTGCTTTTTTCTTCTGTTTTTTTTTGTCAGTTTTCCCTTTTTTTGCTTTCTATCCTCTCCCTTCGATTTGATTGCTATAATCATCAGACTTGGTCAGAAGAACTTGTTCTCATGATGTTTTACCTCTTATGATACTATTGAGCAAAAAAGTTAGCCTTTTATGAATTTGGGGGTGGGGTGCGACCACAGCCTTTGTACCTCCACCAGCGATATACCACTGGTCTTAGTTGAAAATCATTATCACCAACAGAAAGAGTATGCCAAAAAAACATTTAGGTATGGCAATTTTGTAAATTGTCTTCACATGAGGTGATACACCCATATCATTAAGAAAATATGGATAATTTAGGCCATTTTGGGTGAATTATGGCACTGCGCTAAATGTGCCCTTTCTGTGCTTTCAGCCATTTTGAAGGCCCATTAAAAAGAAAATAGAGCATTATTGACTTCATATTAAAATGCTTTTATATACTTTAGCATTAGGTCAATAACCAAATAAATTTCAGTGTTTCTAAAGTTTTATTTTTCAAAAGGCCTAAATCCTACCATGAATATGGTTGATCATTTAATCAATTTCAACATATCCCATAACACAATAGAAGGTATTAAGACTGCATGTACAGATCGTGATGTTACACTATTTACCAGCATTATTTAGGATAATTTGACACAATGTATTATGGGATATTGGATTTGATTCCTTTAATCTTCCACATTCTTAAGTCCACATTGCAAGTTGAAATCATCTCGCAAAAAAGGTAACATTCAGGTCCGATACAAACAACAATTTATATCCTTCTTCAGCAACACATCTAAAATGTTCTCTGTTATAAATCATCCCCAGATGCCTTCAGATTTCCAATATTTTTTACATTTTCTTCACCACCTCTCTCCGAGCACACTCATTATACATTTTATACAATATTCCACATTGGCAAGTCTGCAGATGTGCTTCATTTCTTGAAATAACTTGCCTCAGAATTCATCCAAAAATCCACCTTTTTCCTCCACCAAAACACAACACAAGCCTTTCAGCCCTGGAAAAGACTTCAACACATAACATATTCAATTTATAGCCCCAAATACTGCTCCCTCTAACCAAAACCGTTGACAGAAGTTCAATTTCCACTCACAATGCAAACGGCAGTACCTACCCCCAATACGCGCACATGTGAGGGAGAAACGAGCATATGAAAAATCGGACCATGATCGGGTCACCCACCTTTAAACAAAAAATAATGTATACAAATAAACGTGATAAGATAAAAAAAATAGATCTTTTGTTTCTGTTTATCAAATAAAATTGGGTCTTTAGTATATTTTTAAAATTGCCAATTCAATACTGGTAAATTAAAGAAAATGTGATCAATCATCCATGGATAAATAAATGCAAACAAACAAAGCAAAAACAAAAACAAACAAACAAAATAGGAAAAAATCGAACAAATGAATCAAAACGCAAAGTGACATTTTAGGCCGAGTTAAAAACAAAAAACAACAAACAACACGCCATTAGCATCTCCCGATTTCATTTTTGAGCCCGCTTCAATTTTTATTATTATTTTAAGGATGCTACAGAATTTAAGAAGCTCCAGCTACAAGTTTGATGTACAAGAAGCACTCTTTATTATGATACCCATACCCATGGAAAAAACAAGTATGAGTTAAATTTTATTTTAAGATGGTGGATTAAAAAAATATATATATCGGGTCTTTGCGCGACTTTTAACAGGTCTTCAGGCGACACAAGACTAGAAACGGAGGGGGTCTTTTCTGGCTATGGTCATCGGCGTGTACAATAGTTCCCCTATAAAATCTTTGAAGAAAAAGGTTTTTTGTTCACGTTGGTATATATCGCTAAAAAAGATCCCATTCCTGTCAGTCATCAATTGATGCCCTGGGAAAATCACACAGGAAATTTCCGAACACGTGGGCCCGGGAAATACTACCGTTAATTGCACGTGATGGATCTCGTTTGGGCTTGCCATGCTATGGATACCTTTTGGGGGAAGAAACCTGTATGGAAAGAAAAACGATTTTCCACCCCGCATGGAAACAAAAACGGGTGGATTTTTTTGGACAAAGTGACTTTTCTTTTGTTTCTCCACTGAAAGATTGCAGATATAACAGTGCAAACAAATTCTAGGAACGACGGGTTAACAACTTGTGAGATTAAAGTCGGTGCTGAACAGACTATCATGCCGGCGATCCTGTTTAAATTCTCAGCTGCCGGATTTATACCGCTTGAGTTCTTGCGCAATTAAATGTTCGCCATTTTTTTGCCTTAGTGCTTGAATTTCTTAAGCCTATGGAATAACACACTTGCAAGGCTAAAATAAGGAATGAATGTTCAAAACAAGAAACAAAGCAAGGTAAAGTTACTATTGAACTGCATGCATATCGATGTAGACCTATTGTTTTTCTTTTCTTCTTCCGTTGGTTTTGTGGCAATTCTGAGAGAAAATCATCGCTCCGACTGCCATTTCACAAGCTTTCACATTTGTTTTTCTTTACTTTCACAAAGTAATTTTTCCAATCCTTAGGCGGCATGGGATGTGCACGGTGTCATGTTATCACTCTTATTGGAAACAGTCATCAGTGCGTGTGATAACAGACTATTTCGTGGGGATTTTGTTCCGATCACAATCCAAAAAATAAATACATAATGAAAAATCGAAGTGAAAAGATCGCAGATGGCAGTCCCGGTCTCTTCAAAATCGCTGCATATTACTGCCGCGAGAAGTGGGTCGGGTCCCGAAGTTAATGTAGTATTATTCTAGACCTATGCACCGTTCACTACAAAATATAGCTGTTTATACATCGTCAGATTTTATTTTGAAGAGTAGGCCTACTAGTTCGTGCAGTATTTGTTTTTCGAAGGGTTATTTTACCATTTTTTCCCGATACCCGCGATGCAATTATTTTTAAAGCTTAGTATTGATAGTGAACCCACTTCTGTAACGATCGGAATGAAAAGCTACGAAACAGTAATTTATCCAATCGCGCGATGAAACTGGCATTCTGAATCAATACAATTTTACAAAGTCCTTCATGAACAACTATGACTAGAGTTAACTGTTATGATATACAAAGACTTGCAAAAACAGTTTGACCGTTATATATACACGATGTGGAGCTGTCAATTACCCTCTCACATCCTCCACGCAATCCTTTGTTATGCACCACTTGAAATGGCTGGCTTGCTCAGTCAACCATACTGAGGTCAACATCTCACTTACGAGCCTGGCTGGGTAGAATAGTGTGCGGGAGCCTGGCTCGAGTATACGTCGGATACTTCTCGGGAATGGCTGTGTTAGCAATTTCGACAAGAGCCCTTACACGAGTGTGTGTGGTGTGTGTGTACAACACTCGTGGCGAAGTCAGATATAAAGTCCAAAAAATATCAACTTCGCAACCGAAAAATGACAAAAATACGGCCTAGGGACGTAAAGAATGACATTAACAGATTTTCACAAGATTCATCCCATGGCACGGGCCACCAAGTAGCCGAATCTGACCAAAATTCGACCAAATCCAGGAGCTAAATTACACTACCAACCGATCTTGTTGAACCCAAGACAAAAAGAGGAAGTTGGATTGTGGGGTAAGGGGGGGGTGAGTCCACTTATTGGGAGGTGTCATAGAGGGTGTCCATATGGTGATCGAACTGAATATATATAATGGCGATATATAGATATTTATGGGAGGTTCGGCATCTGCCTGAACGACAATGCATTTTGTTACAAATCAACAAACATCGATTGAAGGTAAGCAGATTCCTGTATGAGTCTTTGAACCACAATTCTCGTCTGCTTTCGGCTATTGTCCAGAGTGGACTACAATACAGTAGTGCAACTGTATGTTAATAAACTACTTGGTACACTTGGTGTCTTGTAATTAAGTGTCATCTACCTACATGCAATAATTCTCAAAATTTTACATCCAGATAATGAAACTCACTCTATACTCATTTGATCCTGAATCCTTTCAAACTTTCCTGCTGCAGCTACACACACCATTTTTTATAAAATCCTTGTAACCCCTCTGCCATCCCACCAACAAAAGTCATCTGTTTTTGTAGCTTGGTCCGAGGTCCTTTCATCAACTGTAGATGAGCTCTGCCTGTAAAGAATACATTGAAAATGCATAATCTATTTCTTGTACCATCACAGGGTTAGCAATTGTCAAGAAACATGCAGTGAGGAGAGAGAGAGCCTGTTAGTTGGAATGATTTTCAAACAAGGCTGTTCATAATCAAGAGCCTTTCCCCTTATGATCACAAGTCTTGAAAAATCTGGAAACTAGCCATAACAACCATATGTATATTGATTTTCAATATTAATTAAAGGGCCATTCATAACCTGATCTTGCCTCGTCGCATCAGAAAGTTTTAAAAATGTGGGAAAATACCAATACAAAACAATAACCGGGATACCTTTTTGACTCATTTGACACCTAAATGACCTTCAACCTCAACCTTCAATAAGGTCACCATTCCTTACCTCCTACATGTAGGGGTCATTCCATTTCAAAACACCTAAATTTCAGAAATCCCTGGTCCCGCTCAGATCTTCTTGTTATTTCTCTCAGATGTTGCCCTTATAGTCAAACTAACTTATCTACCAAGTTTCAGGTCTGTGTGTTGTGCAGCAATTTCACTCACTCCATATCGAGAGTGAAATACTCTTGAAATTGCATTTCACTCTTTGAAAAAATAATCCAAGAGTGAAGTCACTCTTCAATTTTCTGTTCTCGGTGGCATTCAGTTCAGATTTCACTCTTCAGAATTTACATTTCACTCTTGAGAATTTTGCTCCACTTGACCTTAAATGACCTTCAAATTTTTCGGCACTGAATGTTGACCACTCCCATCAAGTTTAATGACCATACAACCATTTGCAGTGATTTGACCTGGATTTGACCTTGGATGACCCCAGATGACCTTGAAATGACCTAGAAAAAATTTTGGTATCAATGTTGACTACACCCACCAGGTTTCATGACCATACAACCATTTGTAGTGATTTGACCTTGGATGACCCCAGATGACCTTGAAATGACCTTGAAAAATTTTGGTATGAAATGTTGACTACACCCACCAGGTTTCATGACCATACAACCATTTGTAGTGATTTGACCTTAAATGACCCCCGCATGACCTTGAAATGACCTTCAAAATTTTCGGCACTGAATATTGATCACACCCACCAAGTTTCATCATCCCACCACAATTCATTCAAGGTCAGGTGGAAATTCCAGTTTTGTATCAAAGAATGCCCCTTTAATCGGCCCACATGACCTATCCCCCAATTGGAGTACACGTCATATGGGGCTTGGCTCAGTGCTTATACTGACCGAGTTTGGTGATCGTAGCATTTGATTTGTGGCCAAAAAACGAATTTGGGCAGGAGAAATTGTTTCCGAAACTTTAACCTTGGAAAACACGGTCGGACGGTCAGACGGTCGGACGGGTCAGACAGAATTGGGGACGGTAGGTGCCTCCTGCAATCCTTGCAGGCGACACAAAAATACAATTTGACACAGTAGTTATAAATGGAAGGCTTAATAAACTCTTTATATAGTTGCAGTTCACCTGTGTTGTGACCCTTGACCTGTGGGTGTGACCTTTGACTCAGCTGTTATGGGCTCCGGTGTCTTTTTGGCCAAATTGATGTAATTCTGAATATAGAGTATTTCTAAGGAAAATGACTCTAGATGACCTTTGAACCTGAAGGGTTCAATTCCAAAGTCAAAACAACCCTCAAACTGTCGTTCCCACAATGTGCAAAATTAATCAGTTCGTACGTGAACGCACAATGAAACGCTAGCTGGCAAACAGACAGAACAACTCTTGTTTTTTAGATAATTTGGCCCTATACATTAAAAATAGATTTTTTATTTGTAATACAGATTGCCAAACATTCACAATATTGTTTGAAATTTTGATTGAATTACAACCTGAAGTTATCAGTTATGCGAAGGGAATCAGGGACTATATTTGATGTAAAACTAGATAAATGGCTGACAAATTGTCATCAAATAGTAATGATTGATGCAATTCTCACATAACAACCCCGGGGGGGTCACTCACATATGAAATGGATATGCTTGTAAGGCTCGCGCTTCTAAACCCAGGGGCATTCGGTGACAGGGACTGAAAAAAAAGGGGTCTTTGGGGAGAGACAGCAAAATTGCCCCAAAAAGAGAAGTTTTAGAGTGAAAATTTGAAAAATTTTCTCCAAAAATGGGGTCTTGGGTGAGATTTTTGCAAAATTTGCTAAACTTTTAAAAAAAGAAAAATTTGGGTGAAAAAAAATTCAAAATTTTCTCCCAAAATAGGATCTTTGGGTGACAGTGGTAAATTTCAAAAAAATATGGGGTCTTTGGGTGAAATTTTCAAAAAAATGGGGTCTGTGGGTGACAACCGATGCTGAAAAAGGGTGGTTTAAACAGCCTGTACAACATATCACTTCCCACCCCGATGGGAGTGCCCCCCTGGGAAACAACCATAAACAGCATTTCTTTACCATAGTATTACCTGAGATGAAGGTTGCCGAATTCTGCACCCTCTCATCATATTTGAGCATGCGTGAAACTGGAAAAGTTTGACCCCTTCGTTTTCTATCACAAGCAAAAAGGATTTGGCATAGGGGTTCAGCGAGTCCAGGGTATTCGTCCCGCCCGATAACGTTGAGTCCCAGGTACAAAAATTCCTACCGATTCCGAATTTGACAAAATAGGTAAACCGGTAGACCCACCCTCACAAACCAGGGTGCCAAAAATAAGGACCAATGAGGGGCAAGGCAGTTTTTAAAAGGGCATGAAGGCAATTCAGTAATTTGGGAAAGGGAACAAGGCAATTGTCAACATTTTTTTTTTTTTTTTTTTTTTTTTTTTGGAAGCATAAGGCATTTTTCAGTAAAAAATAAAGCTATAAATTCCAGTACTGCAGCTTGAATATATTCCGGCTTTTACGGAAAACAAGGAGCAACTGTTTTTTGAGTATTGTACGCCGTCGGCATTGCCACCGGTGCGCGGTTATTTTGCGGCTGCCTCCCTAAAACTCATACCGCCTGTTGTCATCTGCAGAAAATGTCCGCTAAATCCTTAAAGTTTATTAGAGCTAGGAATGCCGGGTTAATTTTCAATATCAATGTACGATCAGTATTTTTGTTCGTGCACCCATGTAGAGTTACACATTGATAACATGTAACAATTTTAGCAAAAGACAACTGCCGAATTGACGCTTCAAAAAATGCAATTCTTGAACCTTAATACTTCATAATCAAGTTAACTGGTTTGATTCAGTCATGATATCCTCTGGAAAGGACAAGGTTTTAAAAAATAACCCTACCTAATGTTTTTAATCGTCATAAAGGCAGTAAAATTCCTAACTGCCCAGGGAACAGACGAATATACGGGTGCCGCATATTATGTATACATTTTTTGTAGAGCCCTCTTCAGCTCTTCTGTAATTGCAGCACACTGTAAATGCCGAATTCCAAAGGCATTCGAGAACCACAAATGACCGCGACTAGAAAAGTTCATAAATCATCATACGACCGGTCTGAAAATGGTCAGTTCTCACTTTCTTTAGTTCAGAAAAGTTATGTTTTACAGTAAAAGCACAATTGTTATCTGTGATGTGTAGAGTGTATTTTACAAGTGAAGTTGGCATTGACATTGGTAAGTCATGGAACTTGGTAAAGCTTAAATAAGACGTAAATTCATTCATATTTTTAAGATTCGGGTATCCGAGTACTCGCTCGAAAAAAATTCAGGTACCCGGGATTCAAAATACCCGTAAATGAGACCCCTAGTTGGCACTACTGAAATATTAAAAAGGGTCACACAGACTACTCAAATACCAATTTGCAGAAAAAATACATTATCCCACATGGGATTTGGAGCCCCCAAAGATGAAATTTTCTGAAATTGACTTTGCGAGGGCGCTGTGGAAAAAAATGAGCGCATCACATATCTCAAGATAAGGGAATGTGGTATAGTCCATGGGTACGTATACCGTGTAACCAAGAAATTGAGTTAATTTTAAGGGATATACTATCAAAAGTAGAGGTTTGTAATTAAGGACTGTATTTTTACGGCTATCTAGAAGCCTGCAAAATTAATATGCATTTGCACAATTCACTTTTTTCAATTGAATAGTGCAGGTTGGGTCACAGACAGTTGATATAAGTGATGTTGGGTTGAAAGCAGCTATATTTAAGAAACTATTAGCCACCAAAGACAGCATTTTAAAATAATGCTTAATTTTGTGGGAAAAATGGCACCCCTAGCAAAAGTTTCAAGGGTCGTTGTGAAAAAACGAAATAACGCACGATATTAGTTTGACTATAAGGGCAACATTTGAGAGAAATAATAATAAGATCTGAGGGGGTCACCTGGGGACCCCTAGGTGAATTGAGGCAGAATGACCTGTAGGCTAATTCCAGATAAGAGCTCCACATTAACAAATTGTGAAGGCAATTCTATGGAAATAATTTTTTTAATGGAAAGTAGAGATAGACAGATCTCGAATTACCTGGGTGCACACATGCCAGGTGAACTTTTTCCTTGGTGCATGTAAAGTTTCTGTCCTACATGCACGATGTACGTGTAAAATGAAATTTTATTTTAATTATTCAGTATGCATTTCACATTGAAGAAAAAACTGAAAATACCATCTGTAAAAGTTTTTTAAAATTCAGTTGTCTGGGGAGGGGATTCCCAGGCTTCAAAATAGAAATGTGAGCAAAAGCATCGATAACCTTTCGTCGGAGGGGTCCCTGAATTTAATTTTTGCTAACTTCTGAATCAGATATAGCATGGTGTGAAATGATGCATCAGGGACCATGATTTTGCCAGGTCTTTTTTGAAGGCATGCATGCCAACGTGTGAAGGATGAGAAGGAGTAATGTCCTGAATGGGCGTGATATAAGTTACATGTGACTTTGATGTCGTGGCACAATTCCTCAATGTTACATGTCGATGGAACCTGACGATTGAGATAGGGAAATATGCACCCAGTATACGCGTAACCCTTGAACTTTGTAATGGATTATACACTAACAATGTACATGACTGCATGTGGCACTTGATCTGTCATGTAAGTTTTCCACACGGCCTGCACAAAATGCATGTACATGTAGGTTTTACTTTGTAATTCAAGGTCTGAAAGTAACAAACCAGTTTTTCAGATAGTTTTCCTCTAAAATGCACTTGTGAATTCACTTTTATCAAGTTTTAAGTATGGGGAAATGCAAGTCCCAATTTTCCCATTGTGTGATGGGAATTTGAGTTTCCCTCTGTTCAAGTTCTTATGAACCGTAACAATGTCCCTTCAAAAGATATCATGAACTGATTGTTAATTGTGGCATCTAATTCCCACATACATTGAATTTTAATAATCTAAAGGATAAAATGAGCTTTGTACCCTTTCGAAATATTCGGTTCCCAATGTCCAACTATTACACACAAAAAACATGAAAATTGCACATTTTGTCATGATTAGATATTTGGCTCATTTCAACCTTGGTCCACTTTTATTTGGTCACCTAAAGGGGAAGGGGTTCATTTTTTTTTTTTCAAAATGAGTTTTATTGCCTAATTTTTTTATTCCAAGTCGAAAACACTATAAAATTTTCATACTACAATGCCCAACTTAAACTACACACTTCTGACAATATTTTATTTTTGTGAAGATTAGTTCCATGCTATTTGAACACTTTTTGATTACTTTTTAAAGTGAAGTTTGCCTTTGGAGGGTACCACATGTACAATGTACACAGTCCTTTTAAAGAGGAAAATTTCATACTTTGACCAAGTGCTTCAAATGATGACTATACAAAAACGCAACTTAATACTTCAAACAATGTTGGGTCGACCACCCTTGAATTCAATGTATTTTGGCATGTTACTTTCACATAACAAAATATTGCTAAACTCACAGACGATAATTAGCCTACATGGAACAAAGAGCAAAATAAAAATTCTGATGTATTCCCTTATGCTAGCATTTTATTATGGTTTTGCCTCTAAACTTGCGTTAACACACAACACCCCTAACCTTAAAAGAGTGTTCAATTTTCCTTTCTAGTATATTTTTAGTAGCAGTCGATCTGCAACTAATTGAACCCACATAACAATGTACACTGAAAAAATGTCGTGCATTGGAAATAATGTCTCCAATTTTTAATGGCTTACACTGAGGCAATTAACTCTGTATGCTCCTTGATGCAAGACCCTTATTAAAGAAACCTTCATTTAATACAAGACCCCATCCAGATACAAAAGTCGTCAAATATCCACTTGAATCAGAGGATTGCAGCACCACTGCTTATCTTGGGTGTCAAGCTAAGAATAAGATTGTCAAAGCGAATAACTTGCCTTGCCTGGGTGTATTCATAGGCAGTATTGTATTCAGCTTATTAGAAATCCTTTGATGTTATCAGTGTGTTGCTACTAATCATAAGGCATCACCCGTATTTATCCCCCGCTATTTTCCGAATAATCATGATCCGTTTTACCGTCACAAGGCTGCATATTTACACTGGTGTGTTGCTGTGTCATCTCTTTCTCTATATGTAACTCTTTGAGCAGATTTTATGTGGCATAATTGTTGACTTTTACGCCTACCTGGTGTTTGGATCACATAGTCAAGGTCACCCACTTTGGTTTCAATCTCGTATGGTCCAGAAACTTGGCTTGGAAAGGATGCCCTTGTATTGGAAAAGTGCCAAAACTTTGTCAACCCGTTTGAATATCCTGTTTCTGGCAAACTTTTTCCTACCATGTTTTCATTTTTGCCTGGCTCTGATATTTGCTTTGGCAATTCTGTGCTCCCTGGATCCTGTGTCTGAATTGAGACACCTAGTCTAACAAATTCACACAGGATTTTCCACACAACCACCTAAGTCTTTCAGCCACTTCAAAGGCCCTCTTACTTTGTGCCAAACGCCCACTCCAAATGGATTGAATCCTAATGACTCTTCTTGTACAAGCCTCCCTGGTAGAAAAGAATCCAAAAACTTTTTGTTTTTATCTATCTATAAGGATTAGCTGCTTACCTTGACGTAGATGATAACTACTAACTACTTTGCATCTTCTGAAGGAACGAGGCCAGCTCTCAGATATAAATACTAATTCATAATAAAGAATCACCACCTCAACCGGCACCCGACTCCCTGAAGGCAGGTTCGGACCACCCAACCCGCACTATACTCGCCCGCTTTAATTTCCACACCAACCCAGAGAAGAGATTTCCCTCAAGGGAGGCGCGGGAGTGCATCTACTCACGGTACGGCATGCTAATCTATCAATGGATAAACAACAAAATAGTTTTTGGATTAATCTATCGCGGATTACGGCTTACCTTGAGCGTTAGATGTATAACTAACTTTGGCATTGTCATCATCTATGCTCAGTACAGACTAGCACCGCTAAAGGCGGAGGTGATAGAAATCCTCGTCCGTGACGTAAATAGTGCCAAGGTTTGAGGTATTTCCCGAACACGGGAAACCTGTAATGTATCTAGAGAAGCAGTCGCAGCTAGGCCTCCAACTCCAACTCCCATGGAGGCCAAGTGTCAAGACGGCCCCAAAGCCTACTTCGCCAGGCCTCAGAGACCAGCTAGAAGGTACCAAAAAATTACCCATCATCCATACAGGCTATCGTTTGGAGGCACCAAGTAGGACAGCCGATGAGAATGAATGACGCTCATCCGCGACCAGTTCTTTACAGTATTCGTTGATGAAAGTAGTAGGGGTTCGCCAGACGCCGCTCTAATTACCTCGTTTTAAAAAAGCGAACTCCCTTTGAAAAGCCCAAAAAGGCCGCATTGACCTAGTGTAATGGGCGCGACTCGGATTCCCCGGGCAACAGGGCCCCCGACCTTTCAAATAACTTCACCAACCAACCCCGCAAGCGTCTCTTGTCCGCGCCCTAATAAGGCTGTTTGGGGTGGCACAAAGAAGTTGTGTGCGTGTCGCCCCCCACGAAACAGTTCTAGTAATTCTCAGGTACCAACGCAAGGCAACAACTGACTGGGCAACCAGACCGTGTCGTCTTTATGAGGACGAGTGACCCCTCGTGATATAGCTAACCTCATTGCTTCTGCGCGAAATTAAACCCTTTCATGTTTTCGCAGAAACCTACTCCTAAAAATAACGGTACCCCATGAGCCGCGAGAAAACTGCGTGATCGCCTATCGCAATCCATGCAGTTCCGAGCATCTTCGCCTCAGAAACCATAGCAACGAGGAAGGCAGTCTTTATGGTAAGATCCCGGAGCGGACGCGATGAGAGCGGCTCAAAGGGATGCACCTTAAGGTAGTCAAGAACCTTGGTCACTCCCACGGAGCGACCATAGGCCTATAAGAGGTCTATATTGGCATACCGTCTAAGAGGAGATTAATCCTAGGATTATCACTCAGGGACCGATCCATCGGAAAACCTCGGTGAATACTCGAATTGCGGATTTATACCCGCGAACCGTATCTGCCTGCAAATTAAGGTCGAACCTTCCTGCTTTTCAAGAACTCGGCAACCTTATTTACAGGGGCTCGAGTGGAGACAATCTCCTGTTTTTGCAACCTCGAAATACGGTATGAGACGGTGAGAGTAAGTTTGAGTGTCGATTGTCGTCGAAAATCGCTGGCGACCAATGCTGCAGATTCTCTAGAAAATCCCCCTCCTCCTGGAGCTGATTTCGATTAACGGCCATGCAGCACTGGTCAGTTGGTCTACGGTTGGTGGAATCTGGCGTTCGGTGACCTGGGGATTCTGAAGAAGGTCGGGAACCTGCGAAGAGTCGAGGTGACCGACCAAGAAGCTCCAGAAGAGTTGGGAACCAGAATTGTCTGGGCCATGCCGAGCTATCACAGAACACGCATTCGTTGCCGATTTTGGTGTCCAGCACTTGAGCGGAATGAGCGGAATGGGGGGAAAGGCGTATGCCGTTATCCCTTCCCAATCCATCGACAACGCATCCATGTGGAGAGACCCTGGATCCCTCCCGCGGGAGCAGACACCGGAAGTTGCGGTTCTGTGCCGACGCAAACAGATCTATAGGGGACCGAAGCATTCGAACAAAGAGGTCCGAGCTACCTGACGAGACAGTGCCCACTCCGACGGAGTTAAGGGTACCGGTCTTGAAAGATTGTATGCCAGGACATTGGTCATGCCGGAATGTGGGAAGGCTAACAACTGAATTCCTGGCAGCTCCGATGAAACCACCAGATAGCAGGTCGGCGAGTGTGTAGGACACAAGTGCGGGGACGAGTCCCTCCATGTCTGTTCAAGTCGAAATACGTCGGAGTTGTGCGACTGAACCAACATGTTTGCCCCGAACAAGATGTTGGAACTGATGGAGAGAACGGTGAACCGCCATAGTTCCAGAACATTTGATAGAGTTCTGAGCTTCACGAGGAGACCACAATCCGTGAGCTCTGTACTGATCTAAGTGGCCTCCCCATCCGTCAAGGATGCGTCTGTGGTTAAATAACATGAACAAGGGGAAGGAAACGTAGAAACCCAACTGCCACGTTCCGATGGCTCTGCCCACCACTCCAGTTCTGGGTAGATCAAATCGGACAAAGGGATCTAACACCACACCTCGTGTAAACTCGGACGAAAATGACTGGAGAAAATGATAGTTGAATTGCTTCATGTGCAAATAGACAGTAAGGATCAGATCCCCATGCTGGCCATGAGCCCCAGTACTTTGAGCCAAGCTAAAGCTGGGGCTTGGTGCGATTCCAAAAGAATTCGCACACATGCGATTAAGTTGCTGATTCGCTCCGGTGAGGGAGTCCGCTAACCCTCCAAACAAGGTCCAGTCCGAGCACCAATAAAGAGGTGACTGGGACGGAACTAGATTGATTTCAGCCAGATTCACGATAAATCCGAGTTCCGTAACTGTCTTGAGCACCAGGCGCGTGTGATAGAGCGCCATCTCCGACGACTCGGCTACATAAGGCCAGTCGTCTAGGTAGATGAAAAGACGTATCCCCCGTTTCCGGAGGAGCGCTCCCACCGCCCTCACCACTCGCGGAACCAGGTGGTGCGGTCGAAAGACCGAAAGGTAAACAGCGGAACCTGTAAGCCTCGTTCTGAATCTGAAACTGCAGGAACCGCTGAAAATCCTGATGGATAGGGACGTGTAGGTAATATGCGTCCTTCAAGGCCCAACGACGTGGCCCACTTGCCCTTGATTGGGGATTTGAGCACGGTCGTCAAGGTCTCCATCCTGAATTTCTTTGGCCTGATACCCTTGTTCAAAAAACGGCTTTAGATTTAGGATGGGGCGCCAATCCCCGGTCTTTTTTTTGGAGCTCGAAAGAAGCTCGACCAAAAACCGACTGTGGTGTTCACACTGATTGGGATAATGGCGCCTTTGGACCGCAGAGCTCTGACTTCCTCAAGCAAAGCTTGTCTCTGAGCTAAGTCCACCGGCAATCTGGTAATCCGATGTACCGAATGAGCTGGAGGAGAGGAAGTGAACTCTAGGCGGTAACCACGACTACTACGTCGCATACCCACACGTCCGTGATAGACTCCACCCATTTGTCTGCGAAGATATGGATTCGGCCGCCCACGGGAGGAATCCTGCCCCGTAGGTCGGAAGCAGCTGGGTGAAAGCTGCAACCGTCGACCTCCAGACCCTCAAAACCTCTTCTGCTGGTTCCCACCGCCCCTCTTGGGCTTTTGGTACTTAGCAGCTGGGGTGAAAGACGCCTTGGGCCCGGACGGCTTCTTGCCCTTGTTCTTGGCCCCCACCTGTTCTTTATCTCTTCTTGTTCTTAGATCCTGAAGAGGAGGAGGACGCCGCCTCCTTTCAGGAAGGAGCGGAAGCAGGTGTCTTGACTGACGACGGCTGTGCAGGCGCAACCACATTAGCGGTCTTACGGCGTTTGTTTGCAGAATCACCCTTCAGAGGTGCCATTGACTGACGCAGTTCCAATTCATTCCGGACTTTTCGAGCCAGACGACGGACTGTCTTACAAAGGGCCTCCCCGAATAGTGTCGACTGATTCAAGGGCACCTCACGCAACCTCGTTGCCAATTCAGCTCCATAGGCTTTGCTTAAATGCACACATGCATTTTCGCGTCGCAAAGAGACTGACCTCAGAGCCAAACGAATTGACTCATGAACTTGGCAAATGGCCATCTCAGAAATCAGTTTGAGAAGGCACTGCTCATAGGAGAGGCTAGAATCTCCCTCATCACTTGTATTACCTGACAGAAGTGTGGACAAGTGATTGAGCAAGGTCACTTGGAATGACCCCAGACGAAGCTGCGCCCGGAAATGTTCATCAAGCGACCTAAGTTCCTCCTCCCAGAAGGGGGAGTACTCTGGAGGCGACGAACGGGATCCAGACGGAAGGTGCTTGCTAATATCTTCGTCCATCAAGGGAACCTTGAGGAGAGGAACTCATACTCATCCTTGGGAACCCGTAAGGATGTGGACCAAAATGACCCCAGAGAAAGGTCCACCTACTAATAAAGCAAGCAAATTGCCAAACGCTGAATGCACATCATTGGGTACTGCAAAGGCAAGGCCCCCCCGAGAGGAACATCCACCATACCGCCCAGTGGTAACTGGGATTCCTGACTCCTCGAGTCCTCCTCCATTGAGAGACCCAGGCGTAAAGCTGCGTTTCTCAAGTAAGGCTCAACCCGAGAAGGTGGAAACGGTACGTGAGCTGATTCATTCTTCTTATCTGAAGCAGGCTCCACTGGTACCCGGGGAGGTATCTGAATCACTTCTTCTTCCTCTGAAGAAGGGAATACCAAACTTTCCCGAACCTGAATGCAGAAGAATCCCCCTGGAAATCCTCGTCAGGTCCTGCACGAGAGGATGCCCCACTACGGGAGCCACTCCCATGACGGCTTTCAAGCTAGTACCCCGACCACGAGCCGGACCCTGGGTATGGGTAGGAGGGGGTGGACCCCAACCAGGATAGCCTTGAGGCGGGTAACCCTGAGGGCCACCATACTGCCACGGCATACCCTGAGGTGGGCAAGGCCCTTGGGGCCAACCCACACTCCCATGAACCATGGTCGGATACTGAGCATACTGTGGTCCGAAGCCGAATTGACCAATAGTAATTGGCCGATGGCAACGAAGGACGAATACCACTCCACTGGCTACTTATGTCCATCCCCCCACCCGCTGCGAGTACATCAGCGCGACCTTGCACTGGTATCTCAGCTTGGGAGGTGACCACAAACCCCGTTTCAGGTGACTGACCAAACCCAAATCGACCTTGTGAATTATGAGGCAGTTCACCATGCACAACTGGTTGCCCTCTAACAAAAGGCTCATCACGGCCTTGCAAAACACTGCTCGGCTGGGCAGTAACAATACCACCAGCCTGAGTGTATACAGAGGGTATCGACCGAGGTCGTTGTCCCAGTGCAAAACAGGATTGAATGGAATCAATCGACCGATTGACCAAAGAGTGCAACCCTGCCATTGTTGTGCGTGAAGCATGACTAAGCGCTGGCACAATGGGCTGAGGACTCAAGGTTGAAGTCTGACCTTGACTCAATAGGTCTCTAAGTACACTCGAAGAGGCAGAACCAGATACACCTGAATAGGTAATCGGAGTCGATTCAGACCGCCCGGTAGAACTGATCACCCCGGGGGTGTTCAGAACAGACCGAGCTGGGCCTGTTGCCGAGGAAGCCGCGCCACCGAGGCAACACCCGGCACAGATCCTAAAAAGGACCTTGAACGTTTCCAGATGTCATGGTCGACCCTTGGGATCGTGGCTTCCCCTGAAGAGAGGAAGACTTGGACAATACCAAAGTAGTGTCCTTGGGCTTCTCAGTAGGCAAGGGATTAACAGCACGACCTTGTACTGAAACCTCTTCCAAAGAAGCCGCCGGGGAACCACTCTCACTCCCTGAGGAGGAGCAGAACCCGAAGTAGTCATCAAACCCGCCGTAACAGGGAGACTACCCTGCGGGACTTCAACCCCCACCGTAGCAGGGGGATAACCCACACTATGAGAGACTTCAACGCAGGAGGATAACTCTCTGGCCTCACCCCACCCGAAGGAGAGGAGCGACCTGGGCAAAAAGGCGCGGGCGGAAACCCTGCACTCAAAAGCCCAAAACCCGTACCCAAAGGTAGAGACCCCGGAGTAGCGGGGGTGGGAGCGTGATGAATATCTGCACGAACCGAAATACCATCACTCCTGGATACGTTAGAGCTCATCCCGGCTCCTTTGGCATCCGAGGAAGAGACGACAGCCGGATGATCGGTACGACCTTGTAACGATCGATCACGAGAGTCAGTCTCAAAGCTACGACCACAACTTTTATCTTTTTCTTTTTCTTTCTTAACCCGTCACCTTACTTTTAGGATTATTCGGCGGAAGACACACGACCCGATGCCACGAGCTTGTCCAGGCGATCCAGTGAGCCGGTATAAAACCTATACACAGGGGACACAGGGATTGGCGAGAACAAGGGCGACACACAAGGCAAAAGCGAATGGGGGTCATCAAAATCAATTTGCGCCGCGCATTTGGAACAAACACCCATGATGACAAGAAAAGGGGAAAATAGCAGCGCCTAAAGTACTACTAGCACAACAAAACGGCGCGGCAAAGCACGACAGCGCAGGTTGGTGGAAGCTAAAACGCGAACCAAAAACGTGTCGTGGAGGAAAAATTTAGGAAATAGAGAAGTTCACTAAACTACGCTATCTAACGACGACTCCATACAAGTCACCCCGTTAACACTGACGACCTGTATGAGAACGAAAGGGAACACGTTGTAAATGTCATAATACAACATATACCCAGTAGACATTTCCAAAGTACCATTAATAAAATAACAGTAGCAAGAATTAGGCTTTACATACATACAACGCTAAGGTCCGAAAAGGGCAACAAATTCTAGGTGCTACCCAAAACAACGCCGTGTTGGACCAAAAGGCACCCAAAAAACGCCAGAAAAAGGGCCAAGGGAGCTAAAATAGACAAGAACAAGACCAAACAGGTCACTATCAAATTAGCGGACCTATCGGTAGAGAGCTAGCAATTTCAAAGACCAAAAACCCTATCAATCTAGAGCTAACTAGAAACGATACCGGTCTCTTGGCTGTCAGAAATTAAAAGGGGCGAGTATAGTGCGGGGTGGCCCGACCTGCCTTTCAGGGAGTCGGGTGCCGGTTTGAGGTTGGTGATTTATTTATTTATGAATTAGGTATTCATATCTGAGAGGTGGCTCTTTCCTTCAGAAAGATGCAAAGTAGTTATCATCTACGCTCAAGGTAAGCAGTAATTCCGCGATAGATAACAGGAGATGAACACCCTCATCCCAATCCCTCTCGAATTCACACAGTATTTTTTAATCATTCTTTTCAATTGTTTGATGGTACCTCTCTAGGGCCCGCCTGGGATTCTGGGGTGGTATGCTGAAGAACTGTACTGTGAAATTCCCAACTGGCCCGTGCATGACTTGTTGGAACAAATCACCTGACATTAAATTTGATCCTTGATCATACTGAATTGATTTGGGAGGCCTACAAGGTGAATACAAGGGTGAAAAAACTTGGTAAAGCCAATATTTTGTGGCTCCTAATATTTGTCAAGGGTATATAAGCCTCAGGGAATCTTGTAGGAGCACACATTATGGGTCCAGTAAATATGATTCCTGGTCTTGGTCTTTGGAAGCTAGTGGTCCTACGCAATCTATTACGACCCTACTAAATGGCTCCATTAACGGTCTCTGTAATTTGCAGAATAAAAAATGCAGAAAAATGCAGATAAACATGCATGCGAGTTTGTCCACCACTTGCATTGAGTTTATGATTCAGTGTCTGCATGCTGCTGGGCTGGGCTTACATAGGCCCAATCCGATTTTGATGTACATTATATATTGTCCGAGGGGGTTGGTGCGTTGGGCTTGAGTGGTGAAATATTTTTTTGGCGTCGATCATTAACCTAATACACAATAGGTTTTTTGGGGGGTGTGAATGGGATGGGAATGCATAGGGTTATGCAGGGGGCGTGTGGTTGGGTTTTATCTGTGTTTGTGGGGGGGCAACTGTTCTGGGTGTTAGTCTTTGTCAAAGACCCAGTTTTTGGAGCTTGTGCGGCTTAAGTAGTGGAGCGGTGAACGGGCGAGAGAGGTTTGCAAAACCATGGTAACCATTTGATCCCTATAGCTGAAGTACGGGTAGTTTATCTGTCCATGGAGTATTATAAAGGTCTGTAACTCAATTAACAACTTGGTCAAACTTGAAAGCAATTTTATTCATTACGATTTTGACAACTCCATCTTTCTAGTCCTGAGTTATAAAGAAAAGGGGTTTCAGGGGGCAGTGAAAATGGGTTGTAGGAGTTGTAGTATGAGAATGAGGGGGCGACTGGTACAAAGTGAGGATGGACGTCTTTTCTACAGAACTGAAAAGCACCCATGAGGGTTGGTCTTGGTGTGTCACATGGGGTGGCCCCTAAATTATGAAGTAACCTCAAGACCTTGAAACTGGAAAAAAAGTTAGTGTCAAGGGCAGTGGCAAGATTCATGGTGTGGAGTAAGGGAAAAATCTACAAGCTCAGAAAAGTACCTATAAATTAATCAAAACACACACAATGAAAAGTACTAATGTTGGTTTTTACAACTCTTTCTTTGTTTTTGATAACACACATAAATTAACAATATATAGATTTTATAATATTTCTTCAACCCTGAAAAAAGATAAAATCACAGTAAACACGTACACGTAATATGACGAATGAATGATGCTTAAAATATGCATCCCCATGTCACACACAGGTGTGTATTTCCTAGGATCTCTACTCATAACACACTCACACACACACCAATTTAAAAAAAAAAAAACTCCCCACACACACACAATTAGCTTGCAATAATGAGATATAATTATGGATAAAATGGAAGATGGAACGTGTAGGGCTCTGCACTTATTCACCTCTTTGTATACACTTGCAGCTGATGAGCATCTGCCATGCAAAGACCTATTGTTTTTTTTTTTTTTTTTCCCCATTTTTTTTGTGTCAGGTTAGCCTAGGTTCTGCCTTAAAAGTATAAAACTCTCACATCATGAACACTCGCACACGTGGTACTCTGCATTTTCTTTCTGCATTTTTTATTCTGCAAATTACAGAGACGCTCATCAAATGCGGGTATTGGTTGCAAGGGAGCATGAACTTTTTTGATTGGGCTTGCCCACCCACTTACATGTCATGTCACATCTTACAGAACCAGACACATCTTTTCTGTGTAGGCCAACCAAAAATGACTCAAAATTCTGTCATGTGTTTTTCTCACACCTCAGTGTTCCTGCCATGGGACTATCAAGGGCTATGCCTATTACTTCCCTATGGTAAAAACCTTTTGGCACTAACAATTTTGATGCACATCCTTCCATTCTTCATCTACACATATGCATCAGGTGGTCCTCCATTTTCTCTGAGGAACACTTTTGCTTGTAGAAGCATACACGAATTTGCTCTGCTTCTGTTGGGTCACTGCCCCTTCACTCAGTTTACTAAGTGCTGGTCATTTTCTTGTTCAATTACCAGCTTGCCATGGCTTAATGGGTCTTTGTTACAGACAGTCCCTAACTATCTCATGCTCAGTGGCTGGATTTTCACCGTTTACCACTTTTCACTTTTTTTTGTGCTGCAGGGGCTGGATTTTCACTACTTGGGAAATTTGTCTCCCCTGAAGAGGAAGATGACCTCCAAACCCTCTAACTTTGAGAGAAATGTATCCTCTAAATTTTTGGGACCAAGTCATCTTCAACGCTCTTCCCATGAGTACTTTGACTCATCACCTGCTCACTATTTTCTTGTGAGGCTTTCGGTCTTTGACCTAGTTACTGGCCATGCTGGGTAAATTTCATTTCCTCATCAAATTATCACTTACGGGCACCTGGAAACTATGGGATCTTGGCAGTGGCGTAACCAGAAATCTTGCCCCCCTCTTGCCCCCCCTGTGTATTAGTGCTTTTTGGCAAAAACGCCAATATAACAGTGAAACAACATAGTATTATCTATAAACAACAATTTTTAATATACGGGTTGTCTCTAATCAACTCATAGTGTGCAGTGGTGTTTCAAACCGCACTTTATATTTTAAACCCCCCTTTATATAAAAACACCCTTTTTACCGAAAGTCATAACCCACCCTAATCCGTTTTGCTTTTGCAAGGGAAACGCGAGCCGTGATCAGTATCGTACCTACATCTGAGTCTGTGTCTGACTATGGAGTATGGATGATGATTAAAATTGGGGGCTCCTCCACCGTGACAGGGGGGGGGGGTGACGGCAATTTTAAGCTTTTTTCATTTTTCCAAAAGCTGCAAAAAAAATCTGCATGTCCTAGCCCTGAAGGTTTTCTGTGCCATATCAAAGAGAACATGTCAATTTCAATTAAAAAAAACATGGGTTGAAACCAAATGATTATGGCTGTGTGGTCGGACTTAGAATTGAGCCGTGACTGACGGAACAAAAAGTACCACACTTTTTAACAATTTAGATTCTTGTAAAATGCTATCTGTTTTTCAAATGAGAGTCATAGCATTGTTGTCAAATTAATCATTGGTATATAAACACTAGTAAACATAGTACTCAATTGATAAAAAAAGCCGAGTGTTCCAAAACTAGTCTTGACAAGTTGTGACTGACTGGACGTGACTGACGGGACATTTTTGGAAATTTTTATACGTGTTATTAGGTCCATGCGAGTTGCCAAATGTACTTCATGGAATTTATTTTCAAACCATAAAATTACAAACAATATCAAAACATTATAATATGATCTTAAACATCATTTGAGGTGTCCTTCAGGTAATAGAGTCAACTTGAACATGCACGATGCCCAGCACCCATTAAAAATGATAACAAGTCATGATTTTAACCATGTTTTGATTCAGGTGGAAAATTAATTGCCAAAGTGAGCTTGAAATCATTTTATTGCTCAAAATTTGTGCAGAATATGAATCTGAAGAAAAACGTTAGAATTTCTAATTTCAAAATTTTCCCCATTTGATTGTACATGGTAAAATAAATGCCAAAAATGGAAATTATGGGGGTAGAAGGCAACATATTGGTACTTTTTTGCGAAAAAATTGTTCAATCAAATGGTGACACAAAGTTAATATCAAATTGAAGAATATTTCATTTCGCTTAATCCAATCAGGGGAAAATAACATCTGTTACAAACCCTTTAAATTCCAAAAGATCAGAGGTTTTATTGCACTGTACTGACAGGACATGGGCAAATCTGAACTGACGGGCACCAATTTTGAAATGGAATATTTTTTTTTTTTTAAATTTTTGCAAGTTTTGAACAATTGTTACAAGTTTTTTATATGGGGCCAGCTGGATAGAAGATCGATTGAACTTGGAACAAAGTAGATGTGTTGTTGGTTAGCAAATACCAACTTTTTCATGTTTTTTTGCAGGGGATGTCTGTGCCTTACGTGACCTTTTCCACCATCACCCAGTATTGAAAATTATAGTAATACATTCATAATATTACTACTGGGGTTTCCAATTATATCCATTCATTATAGTAAGGTAACAAGTTGCTATTAAACGACAAATAATATCATTAGTGCATATTCACGTAATACATCAGGACCAGAGAATTTTCCGGCAAGTTGAGGGTCCTCCACCACTTGCCAGTTGCCCTAAGTATAAATTTGCCATAAAAATAAATCAAATTAAAGGAGGCAAAGCAAAAGTTGTTTCTGACAGCATAGTTAGTCTACTTTTCAGAAAACATTAATTTGTACAGTATGAAATAAACTTTAAAATTCATGCAAGATGCAAACATTTTCATGGAGTTAGCCCCGGATAATTATTAAAAATAAGTCCATCGCGTGTAAAACATCGAAGCATACGTACTCAACAGTCCTGGCCTCACATCACTCAGCTACCAAATGATCTCCACATGGGATTTTTAAAAAAAAAGCTTTTTTGGGTGTTTTGGTGTGTCCACCACCTAGACTGTTCTCAGAAGGCAGTTTTTCAAGCCCAGTCCCTCTCATTCCTTCCCCCCCCCCCACTTTTCCAGACTCAGAGGACGTGAGTCTTTGGAAAACAAAAATTAAATTTCAGCTTTTTTCAGCAGGAATACTCCAATGGCCATGAAAAACGTCTGGTAACTTTCTTTTAGGAATATTTCATGGTGCCTATAGATTCATACCAATAAATCACGTAAGGCCGCCTCAGAAATTTCCCGAGAGGATGCCCTTAATTTTTCAAACAAATCGTGTTTCTTGCAATTACATAATACTTGTCCTATACTACTCACTGCTGAAAGCTATTCAAAATGGCGTCATATAGAAAATCGCAACTCGTTAAACAGTATCCTATGGCACTGTTGTACAATACATAATTTGTACTGTAATGAAAACAAAATCCGATTCATGTCAAACATTGAAATGAGCATAATTAGGTTAACTATACATGTATATTTAGTTTCTACAATTTTGAAGACCACATGCACACACACAAAAATATTTGAAATCTGAGTCAACCCTTTAAGAGACACTGGCACATTGAAAAATAGTGCGCCCTCAAGATTTTCAAAACGATATTTTTGCATATGTTGTAACTTTTATATAAAAAAAAGCCCCCCTCACCCGAAATGAATTAAGACCAAATCACTTCCTTTGGGTAAACAGAACGATTTGATAATTTAACGCTCGCCGGCCGACATTAATTCCGCATACGACGAAAATGGCGTTTAACACAAGAACCACGCACGCCGTATGCATGTTTCCCACGCTATGCACACTTTTTGATCGGTCTATAACCTTTTGTGGTTTTAAATATCAGTGAGTACAAGTCAAAAATATCATGTAATATACACATTTGTTGATTTAAGTTTAAAAGTTTGGCCTCCAAATTACCTTGATGTCTTTATCCTCATATCAAATGTCCCTATCTGTTTTTTTGGTATGTATTTTTATTTATGGTAAAATAATATCTCTGTTCTTCCAATGGCCTAGACTATCATTTGAGAGCAAATTGAAGAAAGTTCAATATTTTGGAAAATGTGCAATGCCGCTTTGACATATAATACGTCAATATTAACAGCAATTCTAAGAGTGCCCCAATTTTACAAAATGTTCCGATTTGTGCAGAGTTGCATTTTGTTCATTACGACTGTAGCGAAGGTAAAGCTCGAATTCTCTTTGTGTTGCTAGGAGACATTTGTAAAATTAGAATTAATATTCAGATTCCCAATAAAGAGTGCCCCCTCTGAAAATCTTTTTGAGGGAAATCCTCGGGAATTAAAATACGGATATTTCCTTTTGTTTAAAATCAGCCTTTTTTTCGGACCTTGCCTGCGAGACCCGGGTATTTTTTTGCACCTAACCGGAAATTGCCCCTAGGCACCACCCCACCGGGTTGGCTACACACCTGGTCATTCCAATATGACATACTGGGAAATTGCCTATTTTACGGTAAAGTGTTCCATTGGTTCAAGCAAGTTTGGAATCAAGTTTTCATGAGATTGTGCCATTGCATAGTGGAGAAATTTCACGTTTTTGCGCGCTGCTATTGGAATTAGAGCGGGGTTCTTTTATGACAATGCCACTTTTGAGCCATTACCGTCCACTGGTATTAGTTTTACTATCCTTGGGGTGCGCTTCAAAAATGTGCTGCTACCGCTTTACAAAAAAGAATTCCATTCCACATTTTAGTGACTTTGGTGACTACACATATGTGAACTTATTTACTACCATGTACAATAAAGTAGATATATGGAATTGTACATACTTATCCCCGATTTAAATGCTAAGCAAATTCATGTGTTTCACTTTTTATTCTCGTTAATGCATTATCGCTGCTTATCCCTTTAATATCACCGGATGATTACATAATACCTGACCAATGTATTCTATTAAATCATTTTACAATTTGTCCACAAGTTCATTGCGACCCCTTCTTTTCTGACAGTTTTCAATTGAACAATCTAAGGCCGTTTTGGTAAAAACCTTGTTTTCCTGTTTAAATGCCAAAAAGTATGCTGGGAAACATAGTGACAGTACATAAAAAATACAAATGCATACACAATTGCATGAGGTGGTGTATAATTTGTGTTACATGGTAACATATGTGACCTGCTCCCACAAAACCCGGACAAAGTCGCCAGATCACTTAAGGAGAAAGGGATCAATAAAGTTGCATAAAATCAATAGAAAACAAAAGAAAATCCTAGGCAAATATTGATTTTTGATGGACAAAAGGAAATTCAATGTTTACATGTAATACATCATTTTAAAGCTTGTTTTATCAGCATTTAAAATGACAGTACATAAAAAATACAAATGCATACACAATTGCATGAGGTGGTGTAAAATTTGTGTTACATGGTAACATATGTTATTATATTGTTTTTTCCTATTAAAGGTGCGTGTTCTAATAGTCTTTGGGACCCCCCTGATTTACCCTAAAGTAGTATCGATTTTGATATCAGATGAATGAAAGGCGGTATTTTTCTCATTGTCGTCCTGAAATTTGAGTCATCAAGTTTGTTTCCCACGGTACTTGATGGGGTGTATGTGTAGATGCCAGTTTCTCATATCAAGTAGAGAACACAATAGATATAAATCAGAACAAGCACCTTTAATTAATAATTTACATTACATTCTTCTTTAAAGGTGCTATAGTTAGTGGATTTAATTCTCAGACAGAATGGAACATATGCCAGCATAGTATGAGCAGGAGGAATGTTGCACTTGGTACCATGATGCGTACATGTACTTCATCAAATTTTGATATTCAAGTAATGAGCTAATTAGAGCAAATACGTAAATGAGTTCATTAGTATGCATAAATAATGAATACACACTGCATGGAAATTACTTGCAACCATCACTAGCCACATACCAAGTTTTGTCAAATTTGAATGGCGGATAGAAATTCACCTTTTTAATAATGAAGCAATCAGAACAAAATATGCAAATGAGCCATTAGTAGCATGGAAGGTGGCAATATTTGTGTAGCTGGAGATTGCACTACTTACAAATATGGACACAAAAAAGGTCTAGATGTTTAAAAAAACTCGCTCTTCCCCTGGCAAGATGGCAGTAGGGATCATGACCTCAGATGACCTTTAACCTGGTCATGACCTTGACATCCGCCACATAGAAGGAACCCCTATGCACTTTAACATAAGTATGGTTTAAATCGGAGTCAACTTTTCTTCTTAGACCTGGAAAACAAAACTAACCAAACCGGAACACAGGAACACACACACGCAACATACATACAAGACATGCACGCTTTCGGAATATCCCCTACTGCTTTCAAGCCAGGGTGGATAAAAATATGTTAATATCAAGAGAAGAAAAAACATGCCATTTTCCGTTCAATGAATTCGGTTTTTGACAAAAGACGGTTGTGATCAAATCTTTGGTGGAAATTAAAGTTATGTGGTTAATCACAAAAATTATGGTATTTGGTCGATTTTCGATTTTCTAACAAAACCAGTCTATTTTTGGATTGGAGCTTTTGTTATTTTTGTGTGCATTATCGGGTGAGACATAAATTGTACACCTATGGTCAAAGGTCACATGGGGTCATTAGTGATCAGTCTAGAACTGGTGGTTCAACCAAAGGGTTCTTGGACGTCGGGATTATGGCTGAGTATGCAGTTTTCCCAGTTACTCACGAATGTGTACAACAGCAGGGCATGAACTTGTTGATCTTAGTTGAACCGAACAGTGGCCAGCATCCACTACTCTGATATTGGATTTTCAGATTATTGGGTAAACTTAATTGGTCGTGCTTTAAAAGTATGGATCTGGTGGTAGAGTTTTGCCATAGGAGTTTTGTGGTCACATTTTCAGGAGGGGGGGTGGTGGTCATGTGGGGTCATCGGTCATCCAAGGGTCATTATTGGTAACTTGGCCGTGCTTTGAAGTATGGATATGAATTTTGGTATCGTGGTAGAGTTTCGCCATCGCAGGTTGTGGTCACGTTTTTCGAGGGGTCATTTTGTGTCAAAGGTCATCCAGGGATCACTATTCGGTAACTTGGCCATGCTTAATGAATTGACTGAAGCTCTAATTAAATTAAAGTCGGAATACAGTGCCTTCTGAAAACGTTCCAGTATACTCATCAAGCGTATATTACTAGCTAGTGGGGGGCCGTGCACAGCGTTAGGGGGCTGTTGCACAGGCAGGCTTCCCCGCTAGTTTTTTACTTGCTAGTTGTAAACTTCTGCTAACAGTGGAAACCGGTGGCAGTGCCATATGCTTTTTTTGGGGATTTTTTTTTAGGGGGGGGGGGAAGAGACGAAAGACAACCCCAAATTTGCAATTTTTAACCAATTTGGTGAATTGAATTTGGTTCACAAATCACCAATTTTTGCAAAAAAAAATCATTTCTTCTGGCGGGGATGGGGGGGGGCATGGGGGGTCAAGAAAAAAATGGTTGGAAAACAATATGTGGAAACCTTCCAATTATTTAGAGGCAGGTTGAGGCTTTATTTCAAGTTCAGCCACAGGAAACCCCCTGATATCCTTTAGGAGATGATGACCCCTTGGGATGAAGTCAACCATCAACTGTGGCCCTCAACTAGGGGGTGGGGGGGACAAGAAAAAAAATGTTGGTACCACTGGTGAAACTTCCAATTATTTAGAGAATGGTTGAGGCTTTATTTCAAGTTCAGCCACAGGAAACCCCCTGATATCCTTTAGGAGATGATGACCCCTTGGGGACTAGAAGTAACCATCAACTGTGGCCCTCAACTAGGGGGTGGGGGGACAGAAAAAAAAATGTTGGAATCACCACTGGCTGAAACCTTCCAATTATTTAGAGAATGTTGAGGCTTTATTTCAAGTTCAGCCACAGGAAACCCCCTGATATCCTTTAGGAGATGATATGACCATTGGGGACTAGAAGTATCATCAACTGGGGGGGGACAAGAAAAAAAATAGGGACAGCGGTCCCAAATAGTCTGTCCGATATAGATAATGGGTTCTCAACCATACACAACCCTGGTACCAACCAACAATACCCCTCAGAAACATACCCAGGACAACACCTCACCTCACCCCCTTGATCACATCCGCCCATACCCCCGACCCACAAACACACCCCTATACCCCCGGACCCACCCATCCCATCGCTAACCTGCGCCACACCTCCCCTTCCCCTGGACCACCCCCCCCCATACCCACGGGCCACACTCCATACCCACAGACAACACCCCACACCCACAGACCACACCCATTACCCTGGGCAACACCCATTACTTCCAAGACCAACCCCATATCACTGACAACATTACCACACCCTCACAAGTGTCAGCCCGGATGAAATACCCCGCCCACACCCATAACCTCTGGACCGCGCCCCTACGGACCACATATCCATACCCCTGGAACAAACCCCATACCACAACCACCACCCATACCCCCAGACCACACCCCTACCCGGACCACACCCCTTACCAACGGTCCACATCCCCATACCTCCGGCCACACCCCATATTCCCGAACCAAAAACCACACACCACCACCTCACACCCACAGACCACACCCCATACCCCTGCACAAACACCCATACTTCAAGCCCACACCCCATATCATCGGACCACACACCACACCCTCACTAGTGTCAGCCCTAGCAATACCCATGACCACACCCCACCACCCCAGGACCACACCCCCCTAGGGACCACATTCATACCCTGGCCACACCCCATTACAACTGGCCAACACCCCCATACCCGACCACACACCCCATACCCACAGATCACACCCCATACCCCCAGACCACACCCCTACCCCAGACCACATCCCCAAACCCCTGACCATACCCACGGAACCACACGTCCTACCAATACCCCACGACCACACCCCATACCCCCAGACCACACCCCCCTTGACCCACAGACCATACACACCCCATACCCCCGGATCATACACACGGACCCAACACCACCAACACCAACAGACCACACCCAATTTTTACCCTGGGCAACCCCATACTCAAAGGAGCCACCGACTTTATGGTGTGTGACGTACAGATCTCCAGTATTTTCACAAAAAAAGTGTCAATGAAAATAATGTTGAAAATAGTTCAAATTGCTAATGATGCAAATTAGGTACTTAGAATGCATACACTGTTGTAAATCGAAGCAGTTCGAGAATTATATAGCCCCGCACCCTTCCACCAAGTTTCGCCCTGTGTGAGTACAAATCTTCCAGATATTGGTCACACGTGTCAATGAAAATCATGAAAATAAGGTCAAATATGCCTTAATTAAAATAATATGCAAATAGGTACTCAGAATAAATTATACAAGTACTGTTGAAATCGAATTCAGTTTGATAATCTGTAGCCTGCCCTTCCACCAGTTGAGCCCTTGTGTGAAGTACAGACACTCAAGATATTTTGTTCACAAAAAAAGTGTCAATGGAACAACTCATGAAATAGGCAAATATGCTAATTATGCAAATTAGGACTTAGAATGCATATATATGTGTAAGCAAATCAGTTCGAGAATCTGTAGCCCCACTGTCAGAATAGTAACCAAAATTTGGGGGACTTTTTGAGAGAAAACTTTCCGGGGACAATTGGGGGCTTGCTTTCATTTAACAAAGTCTCACATGCCAGAAATGCTTCCCTACTAGCATGTATCCTAACTCGGGGGCAGTTTACCATTCTGAAGGTATTTTTTGGCAAAACTGGTATATCTTAGTTACGTGTCATTTTCTCTCAAAATCACCTTATTATTGATGGCAAAACTACGTAACTTAGCAGATAAGTAGTTTTGCACATAAAAACTTCCTATGAGTGCCAGTAATTTTGCTATACAAATGAATGGGATACAGAGGCTAAGATCAAACTAAAAAATGTAAGATCAAATAAAAATGTTTGTAAACAAACACAATATCAAGAATATAATTCTCTTTTGTTACAGTATTATATTTTGTGTTCGGCCATAGAACATAGCATGTGTATTTTGCCATCATAACTGCTTTTCCTTAATTGTTATGGCAAAACTACCTAACTTGACAAATTTCGTTTAATTCTGATATGGTTTAAAATACTAATCATTTAACCCTCAAATTGATGGATACTACCAGAAAATGATTGATGAATATATTAAATGGATTCATTTTCAGCTAGTTTTAATGCATAAGAAATCAAACAGCAAACTCTAAAGGTAATTATCTCGAAAGGCTGATTTTTGAGATACGTAGTTTTGCCATAAAAGGGCCGCACACCCTTCTACCAAGTTTCAGCCCTGTGTGACGTACAGATCTCCAGACATTTTTGTTTCCAGATAGAACGACAACACACTCCTGCGGTCCATATAATGTTCTTTGCCTATTGGACGACCTAAAAAATTGGTTGGAAATCACCACTGGCTCCTTCCAATTATTTAGAGACAGGTTGAGGCTTTATTTCAAGTTTCAGCTACAAGGAAACCCCCTGATGACCCTCTACGGAGGAATGACCCCTTGGGACCAGGAGTATCCATCAACTGTGGCCTTATAGGACCTGACGTGTCATTTACCTTTGACTTTTTTTCAGATGGTGTCCCTCTTTGCCTTGGAGTGGGTTCCATGGTTTAAACTGTTGACTTGTAAAAGTTGTATAACTTGGAATTTGCTGAAGCTGAAATAAAGCAAAAGGTCATATCCATGCAAATTGAACTGCCCCTGGTACATTAGGATCACCACAAGTTTTGGGGTTTTTTTTCTTCTTTGAATTTCCACTGCTTTTTCAACAAGGTCATCACAGTTCTAATATGACAGACTTGGTTCAATGCTGGGATCACTCCAGCATCCACTGCCACTCCAACACACATAGACCATGTTGTTATGCTTGCAATTCACATACCAGTCTGACCATGTTTTCCAAATAATATTGCCCCCTCAGACACTGTCATTGACTCACACGAAATGTCTCCTTTCTTATACACATCAAAATAAGCTGTATACAATCTCTGTGGCGTACATTCATTGAATGCCTTTACCATAATTGGAACGCAACCGCTGCAAATGAAAGGAAATAGTAGAATTATGAGTCTGGTTGGTATGTATCAGTATCCTTCTTCTGCTCCTTCTCTTCTTCCTATTTCCCCACAGACATTCATCCAGTTGATAACCTCATTGATATTATGGAATCTCGTGGGTCTGATATTCCAGTGAGAAGCAGGCCTAAATATTGGCACTTTTATATGTTTCTATTTTCAAATCCTCTGGTTCCTTTTTTTCCTCAATTTCCTTTGATGCTACCTTAGGCAATTTTGGCCAAAGCAACAAAAGAATCTATCTTTACTTAGAGTTTCAATGGTCACGAATTGGTACACTGTTTCTAGCAGTGTTTCGAAGCTCACTTCTTTGGGACAAGACTTTCACTGTCACAAAGACATGCAATAACATGCCCAAAAATGGTGGACACTTTCAATACATCTTTGCCTTACTTCCTTTTTGGTTGTCAATAATTCTTCAGGTAATCAACGACACTTCATCGACGTGCATGATAATAAAATTTGAACTTGATCTTGTCTTGTTCTCCATCCCCCACGACTCTGGTGCATAGGTGCCCTGGAAGTGAAAATTATTAGTGGCACTCTTTGAGTCTTCCCCGCTGGGTGTTTTCTCTCTTACAATGGCATTTGCAAGAAACGCGCTTTTTTAAGGACAGTTCAAATTGCACTGGTCTAAGATGACCCATCCGCTCATATAAAAGTTGAAGAACAAAATTGTTTACTGGCCATCTCACTGTCATAGTTCT
This sequence comes from Ophioderma brevispina, assembly GCA_023653785.1. Lineage (NCBI taxonomy): Eukaryota > Metazoa > Echinodermata > Ophiuroidea > Amphilepidida > Ophiodermatidae > Ophioderma > Ophioderma brevispina. Next base: position 167,202 of record JAMKCH010001444.1, read on the forward strand.
GTGTATTGGCCATTTGGATGTAGGCTGCAGAATCTCCTTCGAGGGCTAGGTAATATGCTCAGCACCCTTGCCTTAAAAGGCTGACTTACCTATTTGGGCACTCCCATGACAAGGAGAATTTTACAGGAGGTGTTCGAAATATCAGTTAGTAAATCATTAAAGCTGCTTTGAAGCCTTTGTAGAAAAATAAACTGTGGCTCACTTCCACCTGGTACTTTGAGCTCAGAAGTATCTTGAATTAGGTTTTTTAGGTACCTGAAAAAAAAAATACGACCCATGACTTTAAGGATTAGGCAGGAATTCAACGGAACGGCTTTTGCCGTATCTTCTTAATTATTGTCCAAAATTATAAAAAGTACATATAATTTGAGACGGAAATGACTCAAGGAATCCAAATATGATAATCTTTTTTTTTCCAAAAATATGTATTTTTTGAGAAAATCATGGATTCATGAACTATGGTATTCTATTTTTTTTTGGTTCCATAAAAAATGAAATTGTTATTAAAATGTGCCTTAATTGTTGTTTTTTATTCCAGAGTCATAGTTCTAGGGTCGGTATTCCCATTTTTGTCAAATTCTGGCCACAATTTTTCAACTTACCAAACAAAAAAAAAAAAAGGCACCAAAAAGATCGCATGATCCGTTTGGTGCAATGCCAAGATTGTTCAAAGTGGACATAAATCCTGATTTTTAACAAAAAAAATAAAAACAAAAAACATACCAACCCTAGATTTGATTATGCTCTACATGTATATGACTTGCATTACATTTTTACCTGTTGTGAGATGATTTTGAGCAACTGGGAACCAAAAAAATGACGAAAAATGACGAAAGTGAACAGAGAAAATCGCCCATTTTGGTCCAAATGTTGTCCCGTTCGCGACAAAATAGACCTTATCCAAAACAACAAGGCGTTCATCTTATTTTTTACACTGCTTCTGCACATGTCATTTCATTACATCATCTGTGTTTTTTTCAATGATCAAAATCCAACCATTTATGAAGCTCAAATCATGAAATTTACAATAAATGGGCAATTCCACGACAATTGCTCGAAGGCCATGTGGTTGGTAAATGTCATCTAGATCAGGGGTCTAAGGGTTACAGGTGGAGACAGACGGAGAGACAACAGATTTGCTATGACAATATCCCCATTCCCTTTCGGGCCAGTTAAAAATCAATTGCACTGGGCGTATGTATGCATTTTATTGAAAGCAGAAAAATAGAACATTTGCATTTAAGTAGAGGTGGGCTATAGAGGGTATATTTGGGTCATAGTTCAATCACTCGAACCAGGCTACGAATGTGACTTTAATGATGCTTATCCCATTTCGATTGACAATGATGAAAAAAACAATTAAAAGTGTGGGAAAACCGGGGGTGCCCCAACAAAAAATCCAAAATGGCCGTCAAAAGTTTGCCAAAAATCATATTTTTACCGTAACTTGATAAGCTTTTGTTTAATCACCTCATTTTGTGGCAATACCCATGTTTGGCCTGCAAGGAATCAATCTATGCAATTTCTATCTCACCACGACTTTTGCGTTTTCTCGATATGGCACTTTTAGCTTTTTTTTGCTTAAAATTGGACTGCGAGGGGCGATTTCCCAAAAAAGACATATCCATATCAAAAGTTTTCAATTTTAACCCAGTGGCCATCATCAGAAGAATTGTTGATTCATCATTTTTTAAAGATTGGGCTGTGTTGTAAACACTTGCCATTTTCCCATGGCATCAATTTAAAATTGACGAAAAAGTATCACTCTCATGGAATACACAGGGGGTCAACGAACTTTCTACGTGGGGGTCCAATGGAGGCATTTTTATGGACAATAAAAGCTACAGTGTAAAACAGCAAACACCACGCACGTCAAATTTTCTGCAAGTGTTCATAACGAAACTCTCTTCAAACTTTTTGAATGTTAAAATCAATATTATCACAATCGGATGCGCATTTATGGGAAAGCGCCCTCAGAGCTCATTTTTAAGCCAAAAACTACATTTTCAGGAAGGAAACGAAAAAGGCTATCGTGAGATGAAAGTGCATAGCATGATTCCTAATACCCCAAAACATGGGTATTGCCACCAAAATTAAGCAAATAAGCCACAAAAATACGGAGAGTTATGGTCAAAATCCAATTTTTGACATTTGGCGGCCCAGTTTGGTTTTTCGCATTGGGGCACCCTAGTTTTCGCACTTTTTTCATTTTTATCCTCGAAGTGGCTAGGGTGATTAAAGTCATCAAATGAGCCTGTGTTCGAAGTGATTTTAACCACTGACCTTATATAGCCCACCTCTAATTTAAGAGATTTTCTGCCACCGACTTTCAATTTAAAACAAGTGCACAAAATGGGCTCAAAGCTTCATAGAAAATGTGTTGGAGCTTGAGTGGGGTTAGTGGTTTGATTTTTGTACTTATACACATCTACTCAAAAGTTGCCATGTTTTATATGAGTCATTCCATAGGGTTGGGACTCAAAGTGTGACATGGCTCTCTATCATCAAGAGTATCACACTTTGATACAGTTATTCATGTAAGAGCACCGTTGGGTGGTAAGAGAATAAAAATTGACAAAGTGGAGACATTACGCACATGTCTTTTCCGAGGTATGATAGAAAATATACCTGTTTGATGGAACCATTGACACGGTGTCTGTTACGTCTGAATTTCACAAATCAAGTTGTTAGACAGTTCCAGTATGAATCTGTCAAAATGATTTTGTGTACTTTAATGAGAGGGCATAAAAGTCACCAGAAAAGAACAAAGATGGAATTATGTTAATTTGGACCAATAAAGCAAATATTGCCAGATTTGCGATTGTTTGGACATTGGCGTCTATGTTACGCAGCATTATTAAGCATTTGAGTTCACATTTTCAGTTCTTGATGGTATAGTGGTAATTTATTACGACAACTTAAGTTTTTCTTGTCTGCAGTGTGTGTCCCTAAATATATACATATAGTTAGTTTGTACAATTATGCACATTTGTCACCTGCTACCAAAATATTGTGTGCAAAAAAAGTGTGTGACATAAAATTTAACATTAACATTGTCACAATTTTGGAAGACCAATTAATACAAAACTAAATACTGTAGCGTCTTTAGCGACACAAACTGCAACATGTAAAACTTTTGTAATGTCAGTGGTTGTAAATCCCCACACATAGCAAAAACAATACCAAATGCAAAAACCATAGATAAAATGTGGGGACTAACATGGTCACCGCAAAAAATGACAAATCTACCCATTTCACTTTTTATTTGGTTACAAACTTCAAAACAATTACTTTGCTTTAGTGCATTCATACTTTTCATTAGTACACAAAATTATGTTAATCAATTCTTTGTAAATGGTAAAGGTGCATTTCATGATGATTCCAAGCACCCTATGTTTTATTAGGTTCACAAGATACCTGAGAAAAAGCTATTCAAAAAATGTGAGACGAGCCCAAGCTTGCGGTTTGTGTTATGAGCAAATGCTGTTTCCCACGGTTCCCCTAGGCCACTGTTGGGCCTGGTTTTTTAAAAAAA